>BHEV01025833.1:0-24392 GCA_004319985.1 Emydocephalus ijimae
CTGGGTTAAACTGAAAAAGCAACAATGTAAGGTACCCTGGAATTTAAACTATAAAAATAACATTGTTCCCAAAGAAGACTTCGAAGTGGTGAAGGAGAGAGGGAAGGGAAAGGATTGGGGTTTTTTTCTTCCTCCCTTCCTTATACTGACAACTAAGAGACTTAAGTGAGAAATTGACAAAATCCACTTTGACATTAATAGGCATTTAAGCTGAAAATAAAATGTCAAAGGGATAATAAAGATTTTTAGATATTTAAAAACTTTTAAAAGCAGGAAGGGAGAGAAAAAGAATAAAAGGGCAGGATCTGGAAAAAATGGAGGAGACTGCCTGGAACTAAAAGGAATTTACAGTGAAAATTAACAAGATTCCTAAAAGATACATTCTAACTGAAATTTTGTAACAAAATAATAGAACCCAGGAAGAGAAAGTGGAAAAAAGAAGCAAGAAGAAACAGCTTTGGATTATTTGGATTACTTGGTGATTTTTGGATTTTTGCCTACTGCATTTAAATGACTAAAATCAATTGGGTGGTTGTTTAAAAGTGTTTAAAATGGCATCACTTCTAGAAGAACTGAAAATGGAACTTTAAAAGCAGAAAGAAAATGCACAAGAAGGGGGAGGTTCTTTCAGCTTCATATTTCAATTCTTAGAAATTGAGATCTGGAACTATGAGAAACAAGAAATGTTTGTAGAACAAGAAGATCTGGACAAAGAAAAAGCCATCTTTAATGAGCAAGTAATTTTATGTGGGGGGAAAAAAGGAAAGGGGGAAAGAGTGAAAAGTTTAAGATTTGAAAAAACAACAACAAAAAGAATAGTTTGAAAAATAATTACAATATTAGGAAGCAACAGAAGAGGGGATTACAGAAGAGAGAATTAGAAGTAGAGAGACAAGGGGGTAAAAAGGGGAGGAATATATGGGGAAAGAAAAGAATTAATTATGGAAAGTTTATAAGTGTTCACAAGGAACTATGATATTCAATTGAAAAGAAAAAGATGTTAAGATTTTAATGAATATTAACGATAGAATTGAATTGGAATGGAATGAGTGTTTTATTTTCATATATATATAATTTTTTAAGAATATAGTGTGTATTTTAAGAATGTACCAAGCAGAATTCGATTGGAAGTTATATATTATAGTGATTGTTATAATCTTAAAGGTATACATTAAAGTTTAAATAAGAGTTGAATGGACAAAATTAAAAGATATAAAGGTGTCATACTCCAATTAGTAACTACAGGGGAAAAATTGTTTAATGAGAAAAGATAATATGAAATTGAAACAGGACAGACAAAAGTACAAATATAATGATTTGAATTGAGATATGAGATAATTAAAAATAAAGTTGAGTAAATCAAAAGAGGGGAAAAACTATGTCGAAAATGTTAAACGGTAATAAGACATGGAATAGAACACGAAGATGACCATGAAATGGAGTTTGTGTCTGTATGAAGAAGTGATAACCTGGGATCATGCTATTCTCAAAAAAAATTGTTTTATTTGTATTATGGGTTTTTTTTTGTGAAAACCCAAATAAAATTTTTATTAAAAAGAAAAAAGAAAGACCTTGGCAGCAAGGACAATTCAACACTAGAGAAACAGTGTGTTCTTTTTCACTGGATGTCCCAAAGGTACTTTTTCAGGAGACAACTGGACTTTCTTGTTTTTTCTCTGAAGATGCTTCATTTCTCATCCAAGAAGCTTCTTCAGCTCTGACAGGATAGACGGGAATGGAAGGATTTATATTCCTTGAAGATAGCTGGTCATTTGCATCCTTTTTCACTGGATGTATTCAAGGTTAGATTAGTCAACCATTTGTTGGCCAACCATCTGTTTAATCTGGATTTCTGAACTGAGCAGGCATTTGGTAGATTTTTCTAAATCTATGATTATAAGTGAGATGCATTACTATTCTAGGCTGTGTGAAAAAGACACTTTTATATTCATAACTTGCTCAATTAGAGAGTTAATTTCTCTGTACTTCCCTCCAAATGTTTCCGTTGCCAAAGTAAAGAAAATATTGGGACAAGTATTTTTTAGTTCTGATCTCTCTCATAGTTCTTCTTCCATGAAAAGTTGAAGTTTCCAAGAAAACTTGCCTGGCATCTACTTCATAATCTGAAGGGGACAGGCAAGTTTATTCCCCAAAAACTACAGATGGATTTAGGATTCTGAATATTCGAAATGCTTTTCTCAAAGTTTGCATTCAGCCTATTAAAATGTTTAAGGTGGGTTTTTTTTAGTTGCATCTTTTTATTGTATTTTATTGCTTTCAGAAGAATATGTAAACAAATACAATAGCACGAAAAGGCTCTTCTATTTGACACTGAGCTTGAAATTAATTCTCAGTCCTTCCTAATGAATCATTGGAATGTGAACTTGCATCTATTCCCAGAATTCAGGCCATTCTTGGGGGGAAAAAATGCTTCCTATCAGTTCTTGTTCAATTTAAAGAAAGAGAGTTTGCTTTTGAAATTTCTCTCAGTGGAGAAAAGATTGACAGTGAAAATTTCATGAAAGGGCTATCATGTTCTTGCATTTATATTGTTGCAAGATGGCCAACAGACCACCTTGTAACAATATAAATGTGCTATAGTTCATTGTGCTACAGTTTCCCCAGTGGACTGCCGGCTTCAAAGGCTTCAGAGAATTCCAAGGGAGGCACATAATTATATTGGAATGGAAGGCCTGCTGTGTGGCTGTTCTCTGGCTGGGAAGTGTACTCAACCAGGGAAGCTCCCGAGTGGTGGAAAGATGAGAAATGTGACATAACAAGATGTGCAGAAGCAGCTTCTGCCATTTTCAAAAGTATATGAAGCTTAGGAACCTTTGACAAAGACGTGGCTAAACAGTTCTTTTGCAGTGGAAGAAACATTGAAGATTTTCTGTTACTTTCCACTAGTTTCTAATGGTTGGAGCGGATGGATATTGATTGATTCATTCATTCATTGCCATCCGATTGATAACAACTCTTAGTGACCTTATGAATATTTCCAAGAGATTCATTCTCTGCTTGGTCTTTAGGTCTTTCAAAGGTTCATTTCCTACTATAAAAAGTGAGTCTGTCTATCTTACTGGTAATCATTCCCTTCCTTTTCTCCCAAAGGAACTTCTCAAAGAAACTAGGGGTTTGCATAATGTGTTCAAAATGTGATAGTCTGACTTTGGTCATTTGTACTTCAAGTAAAGACTCTGAACTGATTGTTCTATCATCCACTTATTTGTTTTCCTAGCTATCCATGGTATCCTCAAATGTCTTAAATAACACCATGGTTCAAAAACTAATAGCAATAGCAATAGCACTTATATACTGCTTTATAGTGCTTTACAGCCCTCTCAAAGCGGTTTACAGAATCAGCCTATTGCCCCCAACAATCTGGGTCCTCATGTTACCCACCTCAGAAGGATGGAAGGCTAAGTCAACCTTGAGCCTGGTGGGATTCAATCTGCCAAATTGCAGTAGGAGTAGCTTGCCATACTGCACTCTAACCACTGCACCACCAAGGATCCTTATGTTCTTTATATCTTCTTCAAAGTCCAACAATTGCATCCCTCAGGTGTCATGAAGAAAAACAAATTTTTTTTGAACAATTCTAATGTTTATATCATTACAAGTTTTTATAGCCAGTGTCAATCCAATAGTAATCAGTTTCTGAGTTAATACTGTAATTAGCCATGGTCTAATTCTTTGGTATCCTGAAGTTTTACCAGCAATTGATAAAATGCATACATACATACAGTTGGCATTTTCAGAGGTGAATGTGATCTCTCTGTAGTATAATATATACATTGGCATTATAATTCTAATCTTTGTATCTGAATATCCCTTTCGAAGGCCTTCATTGATACTCCATCAAATGCTAATCTGTGGCGTATTTCTGGATTACTGGATCATTCATTTTAACGATCAATCACAAAAGACAGAATGCTATCTTGAAAGTTAGAGACCTGGCCAAGAGTCAGACATGACTGAATGGATAACATCATCACCATCTTGAAAATTAGAGTCAATATACAGTACCACTCTATTTGTGAATGAACTCCGCTTAGCTTAGCAGCACGAACTTTCGGCAGTTTGGAGAGGTCACACTTTTTTTTTAACAGCATGAAAGACACAAATGCAAAATATGGAAGGAAGCATCACTTATAAAGGTGAAAGAGGACTTTTCCCTATGTTTTTTTTTTCATTCACTGGGGAGAGGATGTGGGTGGAGTTTGTGGAGAAAGCCAGCACAACAATTTTTGTGTATTTCTTGCCTCAGAATGTTGGAAACAGCACCAATTACTTCTTGGCAATCATACTGAAAAAAGGCTCAAAGAAGCCCACAGAGAAACAAAAGGGAGTTGGAGTGCACGTAATTTGAGGTATAACTCCCTATCTTCCAACATGGCAAGATGGTCAGGACTGACCTCATAATTGATGGGAAGTTAAAACATCACTATGATGTTTGCCATACTTCTTTGGTTGAGAGTGAGGGGCAATCAGACTGTATTTCAATTCCCCTCTGCAAGCCAGCCCTGGACTGTTGCTGTCTGATAGCCTGATGGGAAATCTCATCTTGCTGCACCTTGAGCCGAGGTAAGAAAGAGGGCCATTCTAGTTTTCATTAATGGCTGTTTCCACCTTGAGCAGGAAAGGAATACCAAGTCATAACTGCACAGACTGTGCAAATCAGTTCTAAGGTACACAGACAAATAACATATTTCCAACCAGTAACAAGAATGCACCGGCTACAGAACACTGTTGTGTGTTTCTACTATAAACAAATAGTTCATAAATCATTCCTGCTCCAAGTTTAAAGAATAAAAAAGCACCGCCCTCAGTAAAAAGCTTGACTTGCCAGCCTTTAATTGACAGAATCCATTAATAATGTTTTCCAGCCGCTTCTCGTTCAGCACTCAACCCTCTTTTTAAAAGTCCTGTCATGTTAAAAATTGACATGTGTTGACTTTGGCCTGCAAGAGCCCTAGTGCTGGTTGTAGGTAGGAACTTTGGGTGTTTAGTCTGGCTTGCATTTTATTTTTCCCTTTCATCAAATTAGTTCAGCTGTAGGTATTTTTAAAAGAGAGACAGAAGAGAAAAGAAAAACTGCTTTACAATCCAAGACTCTGGTTTAGAGTTGCATGGTCCCCTCCCACACCATTTCCCCCTCCCCAGCTCAACCAAAAATAACTGACAAATGTGACATCATCTACATCAAACACCTGGATGGGAAACTGGAAGAAAGAGAAGCAGAAATTTAAAAGGGCTGCATTATTATTATTATTATTATTATTATTATTATTATTATTATTATTATTATTATTATTATTATTATGTTTGCAAAGAGCTGCTGTTTACATGCAACTCTTTGCAAAAATAATAATAATACAGGTAGCCCCTCACCTACAACCATTTGTTTAGGGATGGTTCAAAGATATGACACTGAAAAAAGTGGCTTGTGATCATTTTTCACAGCTTGCAACAGCTCTGTGATTTTGGGATCAAAATCCAGACACTTGGTCACTGGCACGCAGTGTCCCAGGATCACGTGGTCAGTGTTTGTGACCTTCTGACAAGCAAAGTCAATGGGGAAGCTTAATAATTGCTGTGATTCACTTAACAACTGGGGCAAGAAAGGTGGTAAAATGGGGCCAACTCACATAACAAGGTTCGGTTATGGTCATAAGTCTTACCTGTAATTTGCCTAGGTACAATTTACTATTGGCTTCTAAAAAAGTTTCTAACTCCAACCCAGCTGAAAGCACAACATTTCCAAATGCCATGGAGGTTTTAGGAGAGGCAGAATTAAAGCCAAATTCTCCTCTTCCATTTTTTTTTTGCCTTCAATGAACTTTGTTCATCTTATTTTGTGTATCACTCTCTGCTCATCCATACAAGTAATTCATCAGAGAATCAGAAGTGGGATTCACTAAAGGACCACTGAATGCTTGCTCCAGGAGAGATGGAGAACACTATGAGTGGAGGGGAAGGTCCCTTAGCTTTATAGCACCCAGTAATATCATCAGACACAGGATAGATTTTCTTCCCATGAATGTCCCCCATCCCTCAGGCAACAAACAGATCTGAGATTTATATTATCAGAGGTATCAGTTAAGACAGATGGAAGGGGAATACAGGTATTGGGGGAAAGATGTCTCCTTTTCGTTTCCTGCCAATTTTAAACTGAGGAAAATGAATCACGGGACTCATAATAGACTGAAATTAGGATACCGAGGCTTAATATCTAAGCACAAGGCAATAAAAGTATGATCATAAAAGCATTTTTAATATGATTTGGTTAATTGGATTACATTATGTAACTGTAAACCTTTTAGAAGATTATTCAATGAGAGTTATACATTTAAGATCTCATGGGATTCAGAAGGGAAAACTACAGTAAGTCATAAGCTTAACTATCCAAATTAAATTAATACGACCTAAAAGGGCTTAACTTTGGGCACTTCCACTGTTTTCCTTCCCTTATCCCTCCAAAGCAGGGCAGAGCCTTTGTGTCTATCTCTTCAGCTGCTGGCCTGAGATTCTGAGAATTGGCAGCAAATACCTGATGCACAGGTGAGATTCAATTTTTTTAACAACCTGTTCTGTGGGCGTGGCTTAGTTGGTGGATGTGGCTTGCTGGTCATGTGACTGGGTGGGTGTGGCCAACTTGACGTTATTCACATCAAGGGGCACTTCTCTTCACCTGGCCTCTCACGACAGTGGGGATGCTGCAATGGTCGTAAGTGTGAAAAATGGTCATAAGTCACTTTTTTCAGTGCCATTGTAACTTTGAATGGTCACCAGTTTTAGACCAAAAGTCAAAAAGGGTATGTAAACTCACGTTCGAATGTTAATCTTTCTAGCCAGCCAAGAAGCCTTGCTGAATGTCACTCATCTTGGTTCCTTGTCATTAAAAGCTTCTTTCTGGCAACTCTGCTTCATTATTCAATTATTTCTTCAAAGTGCTAACTCCATCGGGGAGTATTTCCTCCCAACAGCAGTGTAAAAATCTTAAAACAACTCTTCCCCTTTAAGAAAGTACCAGCAAAGAAAAAAAAAACACCTTTGGAAACAGTAAGTCTAGGCATATTGCCAAGAATGCAAGAATAGTGGAAAAAAACAAAAGGAGATTTCTTCCAACAACCGGTTCTCTGAACTGCTTAGAAAGTTAACAACCAGTTCTAGTGAATAGGTGAGTACCTGTAGAATCCCACCTCTGACCTGATGCCATCCTTGCTCCCTCCAGGGACCAATAGGAAAGCATCATTAGTTGATGCCGTCGGTCTTCGATCATCTGCAAAAAGAATCTAAAAAGTTGCTATGAAGGAAAGTTTTCCAGGTGGAAAGGTACCTTTTCTCCTGCATTTTAGGCCTCTTGCACGGTTATGATAGTGTCGGTGTGTCAAACTCAATTTCATTGAGGGCCACAATAGGGCTGTGGTTGACCTCGGCAGGGGGGGGGCCTGGGCGGGTGAGGTGGACTGAATGGGTGTGGGCAACTGGGTGGGCGCGGCCAGCTTGTTTCCTCTCACTTGGTGTGGCTGGCTGGGTGGGCATGGCCAGCTTGACATCACTCCCCAAACTGCTGGCATGTTTCTTCTTCGCATTGGGTAAGCAGGGCCAAAGCAACATGGACCGGCCCCTCACATTTTACCAGGAAGGCCCCTCAGGCCTGATGCGGCCCACAGGCCTTGTGTTTGATGCCCCTGTGATAGTGAAATGGTAAATTGCTTTTAGCAGCTAGGAACTTTGGAAGCTCTGACCATCATGATGCACGATGCTATGGTGACTGGAATAGGAGATGAGAGAGTCACTCTAAATAAAGTCTACTGTCTGTAGGCTTTAGACTGTGGCCTGTGGCCTACAGTCAGGCCACAGGATCTGCAGGCTAAAGGTTTGGGTGGGAAGAAAAGCTGTAGTTCCCTTCTAGCTAGGATCCAAGAAACAGGGTGTTGTAAGAATCTCTGCCAATGACACAAGCTCAGCAGTGCCAAAGCATTGTATTAGCATCGCTCCAGTTTCCAATCAAAAACAGCCGAGGCCAGGAAAAAGAAAATCACAATTTTCAAAATGAACCTAAGTCATGTGATTACATAGAGCTGGAACTGATACTGAACCAGCGCACAGACCTTCCTCATATGGAGGCACCCTTTGATTAATGTTCATTCTTGGAAGGCAGAGGAAAATTATCTTTGCTTTGTAATCAGCAATTAAAGAATTGTTATTCATTGCAATTCATATCCATTCATCTTTGACAAGTGTTAAACCACTGACCCCCACAATCTTTCTCGTGACTTAAACAACTGCTTCTAGCATCCTATTTTTGCATGGGTTAGTCTTTTCATACATGGGTGGGATTTGTATTATTTGTATAATATTGAGATCAAACAAAGGTAGATTTGTTTTAACCCTTTAGCACTATTCAAAATATACAAGTGGATCAATGGGAAAATGAGGTTGAAGGATTGCAATTTGTATTATATTCTAGGCCTAAAGAGAATGTTTATAAAATGATGTGCTGTTGGTATTTATCTACAATGCATAAGGGTATCTAAAATTTACAGTGTTATGGTTGCCTTAGATTTATAATTAAATAATGTAGAAAGGTACCTTAAATTTATATTGGAAATATGAACACTATGAAAGGACATTTTATCATGTCTGGTAGATGTATAAAAAAAATCCCCACAAAATTGGATGCAAGTACATAAAGTAGTCCTCACTTGACAGTAATGTGTTTAGCGAATGTTTGAAATTACAAGAGCACTGAAAAAAGTGACTTAGCATTGGTTGTGGCACTTATAACCATCACAGCACCCTTACAGTTAAATAATTGGGATTCAGATGCTTGGCAACCATCATAGCCTTTATGTCTGTGGAGATTTTCAGTCATCCAGGTCATGGTTGTCCAAAAAGTGCTTTTTTTCAAGAGGTAACTGGACTTTCTGGGGTTTGTTTAAAAGACATTTTGCTTCTCATCTAAGAAGCTTCTTCAGCTCTGTTTCCATTTAGAGCTGGAGAAGCTTCTTGGATGAGAAGCGAAACCTCTTCAAAGAAAAAAACAGAAACTCCAGTTGCCTCTTGAAAAAAAGCACCTTTGGGGCCACCATGACTTTTATGATGCTTGAAGCTCCCTGAGGTCCGGTTATCACTAATTGCAAAGTTCTCAGCTGTCTTCTGAAAAGCAAAGTCAATGGGAAAAGTTGAAAGTTGCAGTCATGTGATAACCAGGACATAAAAGATCATAAAATCAGGTGCAGTTATGGGATGCCTCACTTAATGACTACACTGCTTAACCACAAATGTTCTGGTCTCTATGGTGGTCCAAAGTTGAGGACTTTCTGTACACTGATTCGGAAGTTTTTGAAGGCTAATATACAATTGAAGTCAGAGGCTTTTCTATGAGGGACTATTGGACAAATGTCTAGAAAAAAGACATGAAACTGTGTTTTTATATATGACCATTGCAGTAAGATTATTATATCAAAAATGGAAAGCCTCGGTGCTACCCACAACAGAGGAATGGTTGGTGAACATAATAGAATTTGCAGAGATAGATAAATTGACTTCCGTAATTAAAGACAATATTCACATCTTTGGCCGACTGGAAACCTCTTATAGACTTTTTGCACGAACCAGAAAATATTGCACTTGTGAGTTTTGGTTTTGATGATTAGGAAAAAAAATGGGTAATAGAAAAAAAATGAGCTTTTTTGGGGTAACCATAGAGTAAGAGATAACCTTGTAATTATATTTGCTGCAAGGGAAATCAGAAGCTTCTTTCTATTTCTTTCTATTTTTTCTTTTTTGGACTTGTGTTGGGAGAAAGAAGAAACTGGACTAGCTGAAGATAAATTTAAGTTGTCTCTGAAAACAAGATGAAAGTGAGATCATGATCCACTAGTGGCATCACTCCACAAACAGTGGGGCAATTTTGCCCCAATGATAACAGGAAATCTGAGGGAGCCCTGAGATCTCTATCTCATTCTCCTAAACAAAGACCTTGAAAAATCAAATTTCTTTTGACTGCTCCTCAGTTACGGAAGGCAAGAAGTCAGTCCTGAGACAGAACCATGTTTATTTAGCTAGAGTTAATTTAATTGAGAAGCTTATATCCCATTTCCCCCCACAATAAGAAATGCAACCCTCGGTTAACTGTGTCTGAATTAGACGAAACATGCCACAAAGACTAGATTATTTCAGTGCCACTCTGAGCAATTTAGTGGTCTGGAAGCTGTGAGGAGTTCATGCAAGGATTTAGAACACATATACAGTACACACACACACACACACACACACACAAAAGGTCTGTTCTTTCCATATAAATCTGAGAGGACTGCATAGCAATGGTTGTTGGGAGGATACAGGTTATTTTTTCATTGCCAAATGGAGTGGTGTTCCTGAAACTTCAGGAAATTAATAACATGCTCATACTATCATCAGCCTGCTTCTTCCTAATTGAATTTTTCTCCCCCTCGTTCGCATAAGAGAGATTCCATCTGAATTGGAAAAAACAATGGAAAACTCAAATGTGTGAGTGACCCTGGACAGGGGGGCTGGTGACCCTTTTTACCCCAGGAGAGCCAGAATAGCTGGATTGAACCATTGGCTTCTGAGGTAGTCCAAAAATCAGGACACGACACCCCCCTCAAAACGCCGAGGGCGTAGAAGTGCTGAAAACAAGAAGGCTCTTTAAAAGATCCAAATGCCACATTTTGGGAGCACCAGTAATTCCTGAGGGTTAAAAATGAGGATGTGATACCACAGCACTGAACTGCAGTCATTGCTAGGGATAATGTAACCAATTTGGTCGCTAACAGGACACGTATGTCCAATGTTAAACTAACAACATAAAGCATCACAATTTCTTAGGAATAAAATCTGCTATGACAGAGGCAATTGTTCTAAAATCAACATGCATGGACAAATAGCAAACTTCTTTGAGGGGCTTTTCTTGGAGACACCAGAGCCCATCCATTTGTGAGCACAATACCATTTCTGTTTCCAGGATAATCATGGGCAAACCAATTTTCTAAATGCTCTTAAAGGAAGTACTTCTTCCTACTGGAAACTTTTCTTCCTACTTTCTTGAGAAGCAGTAGAAAACTAACGTGTGCTTCCATTTGAATGTACCAGTTACAGGATCATTTTGGACAACATCCAGCTGTTCTCACCCAAACCTTGTTCCAAGGAAACAAACAGGAAACAGAGGTAACAGCAAAACCTTTTAATGATTCTTTACGAATTCCGTTCCTTCACGGTTAAAAGGCTGTTTCAAACTAATTGTCTCTGATAAGAACGAGCCTTGCCAAGGTTGTGCAAGGCTGACAAGAACACTAGATAAAGTTACTAAGAAATATTTCAAACACAAAGAGTCTCCAAACACCAATCAGGATATTCCGAACGTCCACAAGGCTTCAGTGCAAAAACTTCTTTGCTTCCTGCAAAGAATTCTGGTTTCTCAGCTGGCTTTTATTTCTTAAGGGAGGGGCCATTACCTTGTAGTCTTACAAGATAGGCCTTGTAGCCAAGTCACCCGTGCTGCTGCAGTTGCTCTTTCCTTCGAGCAGCCCTGAGTGCACGCACACTGGGCACAGGCTCCTTGGGAACCTCTTCATCACTGCTGCCAGCCTTCACAATCTCCGAAGGCAGCATTCCACTCCCTGATGGTCCTGGCCCCATCCCTGCATCACACACAAACCCTTCATCTGACTCCTCGCTCTCTGAGACCTCAGCTGTTCACACCTGCTGCCGGCGAACCACAACACCATGCTATTATGAATGACACCATGTACCCAATTTTGTCCTCACCCATACAGAGGGAATAAGCTTTTTTACTTGCCCTAAATGTATAGCTCTGGGATGACTATTCTGTATGCAATATTATAATTGCATCCTCTGAGGAAACTTCTTCTTTATTCTTCACATCTTCTTTTATCATCTTTTTTATCTTTCTCATCTGCTTCACTACCTTCTCTATTGCTATCATTATTATAATTATTATCCTTTGTTATTATGATTATTAATACTTTGTTGTTTTGTATGTATACTGAGAGCTTATACACCAGAGACAAATTATTTGTGTGCCTAATCACATTTGGCCAATAAAGTATCCCATCCCATCCCATCCCATTCTATTCATCTCTCCTTATAATGCAATATTTGTAAAATCACAGTCAAGCACATAAAAATGTACAGACTGAAAAAATAAAATTCAAAAATTTAACTTTGTCCTAAAGCATGCTTGGTGTTACCTGCCTCCCTTAAAAATTAGGAAAACCCTTTAGCTTGTATCGCAGAGACATTCAATAAACAGGATTCTTACTCAAAGGTTATAATTGCTTCCAGATTATTACCTGCAGGTATTGGTAGAAGAGGATGAGAAAAAAGAATATTCACAGAGAGACGAGAAAAGCAAAGATAGAAATATCACCTGTGCACCCAGGATCCTACTACTTCTTTTACCTCTCTCTCTCTCTCTCTCTCTCCTCCCCCCCCCACAGCCCCCACTTTAACTTTTATAAAAAATAGTTTATTCACTAAATCGTTAAAAAAAACCAGAACAACTACATAAAAGAAATAAACAACATATGAAACACATAGTGAGCAAAGAAAAAAATAAATGAACAAAGTTTGCAACTAGAATAACATTTAAAATTAATTAAATATCTAGTTAATTATACTCATTATGTCATCTTAAGAAATAACTGGAAATGTCTATAAAACTCTAGATGCCATATTAATATGGATGTGACCACTATTTATAATTGTTAATAAATAAATAAAAATGAAAAAGAAATAAATCAATACAAACCATATTAAGAAGCTATGTAGTTTTGAATTCCCCCCCATTCTTCCCAACTGATTTGTCGACATATTTATGAACATTGAAATTATTTCTAGTTGCTTTTTTAAAAAAATCATTTTTCCTTAAAAATCATATTCTACACTAAGTATTTGCTTTGCTGACATATGAAATAAAGAGGATCCATTCTTGCTTAAATCCAGTCCAACTTCGATTCTGGATGTGTATTGTTAATTTTGCCATTGCAACGTATTTCCCAATGTTGTGTTCCCCTTCTGACAGTGTGGACAAGGGTCTCTTTTTTAATGTTGAGTTTAATTTGTCTTCATGGCCAATTTATTTCTTCTTCCATCTTTGACTTACACCCACTTCCTGATAGATGTCTCCATTCCTACTTGGTAAAGAGTCAGGCCATGTCAGAAAAGGAGGTCTTTTGTTTCTTTTGAAGAAAATAAAAATTATGCAAGGAATATGCTAGCACCTTTTCTGACTATTATGTATTTCTGCTACCAGATTCCAGATTTTTTTGACACCCTAGATCAGCAAAGTTGGCTGAGGAATTCTGGGAGTTGAAGTCCTCCAGGCTTAAAGTTGCTAAGATTGGAGGCCCCTGCCCTAGACTAACTCAACTCTTCTCCAACAATAAAGAGTTTCTAGGCTTCTTTTGGGAAAGTCATAGAAATGAGTAGAAAATCAAACCATTCCTGACTGTTTCACTAGCTAGCTGTATTTCTCACAAAGGGTTCTGTTGCTCTTTTCCAAGTTTACTGGAACTCATTCCTTCCTCACCTGTAGAGCTGATTAGCAGTGAAATATGACTCTGTACCTGTGATGGCCCTCCAGCAGAACACCCAACCATTTCTCAGATCTCTAGTATATTGGCTTTGAAAACATGTTCATGTTTTAAAAGTTTTCTCCTGGACTTCCTCATGGTTTCCTCCAAAGTATCTGGGTACATCATCCTGCTGATGTTGTATGGCAGCATTGGTTGCAAAATATATCCGGCATGGCAGTTGGCAGCTGTGTTGTGCAATTTTCATTAACTTACGGAAACCACTGTGAGAGTGGAGAGAGAGAGACAGGGCAAGTCATTTTGAGCCCCATCCATCCATCACTCCAACTGTAGTCATGTGTCCTGCTGTGAGCTAACAAATGATACATACAAACAATGCAAGAGTTGTGTCCTCCAAAGGCTTCCCTCTCAAATAAGTGTCCTGCAGGATGCTTCAGTGAGATCTTTCATGAACAGCCTATTGCAGTTCCCATTTACATGGATCATTTGCCAATCTTTTTCTTCTTTTTCCCCCTTTTCTTTTTGCCCTTGATCATTTTTATTACTTCCTTATTCTTTTTTATTCCTCTATTCAAATGTTGGCTGACTTATTTTTAAATGGCCATGTAAAATTATTTTAAACGGAAAGAAGCATGAATTCTAGACTTCAGGCTGTTAAGGAAGAGGTTTAAATAGAATGGCACTTGTGTTCCTTGGCTGCGTAAATTTTGTTGACGCCCTGAAGAATTCTTTGGGAGACAAACATTTGTTTGCATAATAAAGCATAGAACTTCCTGCACAGCTACTCACATAGAATCTATCTTTTGTTTGAGAATGAAAAACGAGACTAAGGTCTAACATGAGATCCTTGGCACTCTACACCATCATATTGAATAGAAAAGAGTTGTATCTTAATGGTAGCTCATCAGTTTTTCATTCAGAATTCCCAGGTGTCACCTCTGCCATCTCCCTTGGGGACCGAGATCTGTGCCTGAGTTTTTGGAGATCAACTGTCTACCAAGGTAAACAACATGGATATAGGTGGATCAATGGTCTGATTCAATATAAGGGAGCTTTGTAGGATCCCTCATTGGCTGTGATTCTAAGATTGGTAGACCCATTGAAGGACAAGGCATTAATTAATTAATTCATTCATTAATTTTATTGGTCAAATTTAGGTACCACCCATCTCATTCTTAGTGTTAATCCTATCATTGTTGTTGGATTAATCTATCAGTCAGCTGAACAGAATATATATGAGCACAGCAATTATTCTGGTGCAAAGGTGAATTTTAGTTTTAGAGCAGTCCCTGCTTTCTTAACAGTTATTTCCTATTTGAGAAGAGGAGAAATGTCATGTAGCTGATATCTTTTTCAGGTCTGTTATTAAGCACAACTATGCTTTACACACATTCAGAGGGTCAACGCAGAATGAAGTCCAACACTTTGTGACACCTTTCCTTCCTTCAACCTGTCCCACCTTCCTCCTCATCCAATCTGGCATATGAACTAAAATGGGAGGAAGCCCTTCATGGTTCTACCCTATCCAAGTAATAAAAACAGTAGAAAATATTGTCATGTGAAAACCACCATCAGTAAAAACAACAGAAGAACCATAACACAGTCATATGAGAATCACATGGCTGGCAGAAACCCAGCTGTCTTTCCCAGGTAACATCCTCCTTCTGTGTCACACAGGACTACTGCTGTATGAAGAGGCCATTATATCTTTTATTTTAAGAATCAGTCTAGCCAGTCTAGCACATGTTTATATGGAGGGATTTCCTGAAGAACTCTAAGCCCATGTATATAAAGGATCTGCATAATGCCCCATCAGACATTTCAAGAGGCAAATATACACATGGGAGACAGATGTCCACTTTCTCCAGCAGCCCAAATTGCCACGGGGAGCAGGAGGGTAGGGATCAGAGAGGAGGAGGATTATATTTACAGCAGTTTATATGCATAAAACAGCCTGTGGGAGTTTGGCACATCCCAGCTCTTGACTGCGTCATCACCAGCATCATCAATTCAGGCAGCAAGAACTGTAATAGAAGATCAAAGGAAACATCAATGTTTAACATCAATGCAGCTAAATACAAATTTTAACTGCTTCCCTAGTGGGCTCAGGGTGAAATCAAAGCAATCTTATAAGCATATATCCTCTTAAAAACAGATGCAACAAATGCAAGAAATGCATCTCCATGGCATGGTTAACAAGATGGGACGATTAGTAATGTAACTTCTGTATTTTAGAGAACTATCATTTTGATTTGTGGTTTAGCATCCAGTATAAATCCTTTGATTTGTTCAGTAAACTTTAGCTGAATAAATCAGAGCATAGCAGTAATTTTGGGCTTTCAATTCATGTGCTAGTAGGAATTCTAGAAATTGTCATGTAATTATTACTTGTTCAATGACTGTTCAAAGTTACAATAATAGCACTACTGTAGCCTTTAGACTTTCATTCTGCTTCACAGTGCTTTTACAGCCCTCTCTAAGCAGTTTACACAGTCAGCTTATTGCCCCCAACAATCTGGGCCCTCATTTTACCCACCTTGGAAGGCTGGAAGGCTGAGTCAACCTTGAGCTTGGTGGGATTCGATCTGTCAAATTGCAGGCAGTTGGCAGGCAGCAGAAGTAGCCTACAGTACTGCATTCTAACCACTGTGGCATAAAGCTAAATGAGGAGACTTATGACTGGTTCTCATGGTTGCAATCATCCCAGAATCCCTGCAGTGACATGATCATGACCTGGGCACTTGGCAATCAGTTTGCCATCATGACAATCACAATGTATTTCCTTGCTGGCTTCACTGCCGATTTCTGATAAGCAAAGTTAATGGGGAAACTGGCAGGAGGTGATCACAAGATATCACGCCTAAAAACTGATATCTTGTCAGTATGGTTACATGACTCTGTGCTTTACAATCATGTTGCTTAGCAGTGGAGTTGCTGGTCCCAATTAACATTGTTAAGTGAGGACTGTACAACTGGAAGATTTCAATTTCTAGATGAGTGACCTACAGAAGTAAGCTTTAGTTAGACAAGTTTTTAAAATGCCTCACTGAATACTTTCTTATATGGACTACATAATCAATGTGTCCCTCAAGCGCATGAAACCATCAATTGTAGCTGAGAATTGACAAAATTGACCCCTGAAATATTACTGTGTGCAGAGTGTAATTGGATGTAGGGCCATAAAATAACCAACTCGCTACTAGTTTAGACAGCCTTTTAAAAAGTACTCTAAGCTAGTGGCCATGCATAGTAAAATCATAAATTGATATGGAGGATGGTATGCTGATGACTAGCTACTAACCATGGCAGCTAAATGGATGCTTCGTATCCTAAAGTAGAGAGAGTCTAAACAGAGTGCCCCACGGGCATCTGGCTTGCCACTATTTAAACAGGATTCTGGATGAGATAGATGTTCTGTTTAGTCCCATTTGGCTTACTTGGTTTTAGTCACTTATTCTATTCATGTTCACCTTTTCTATTTAACTGAAGCAAGTAATGCAGGCTAAACAGCAGAAGACACAATAAAAAGTTCACATCATAAATAAGAATGGTTACTAATGTGGCAAAAAAAAAAATGACTACTTTTCTAAATGTGATGGGGGAGGTGTTTTCCTGTGTGACAGATAAATAGGTCTGTGACCAGGGAAGCATCTTTAGAAAGGCTTCTTCCACAAATACTAATTACTGGAAAAGTTTAGAGGAGATGAAATGGTTCTTAAGTTACTGGTATTTTACTAATCAAATCTTAACTTGAAGTTGGAGTGGAGAGATTGTAAAATTGAAATCACCCTTGGGATTATACCCTTCTTATTCCACATCTCAATTTGCCATTCTGAATGTTTTGATATCGCCTAGTTCATGAAGTGGAAGCAACAGTTGATTAGCTCTCATAGCATACCAAAATTTGCCAAAATTGACCAATATCATCCTTATTGTTAGTGACAATGTTGCAGATGGCATTGGTGAAACCATAATAAATGAATAAATAAAAGCAAGAGAAAGGGGAAGGATATAACAGATTTGAAATAAAATGATTTGATTTTTTGTGAATATATTCAGGGAAATGAAAGTGTAAGTTTAATTATGAATAAAAGCTAAAAGGTATGTCAGAATTTATGAATTAGTGACATACAGATTGTTTTGTGCAAATATGAAAATAAGAATTCATGAGTCAATTGGTGACAGCTGCATGCTATTCTCCAGTGAAAGGCTTTTTGGAGAAAAATAGATATGAAAAAGTAAGCCTTTTAAAATAAGTAAATAGATGGAAAATAGCATGAGTGTAGGAAGAGAAAGTATCAGTTTCTTTTGAAATATATCAAAAGATAGATTAATGTCCCAACAGGATGAGTAGAAAGTAGATAAAATGAAAAAATGACATGGATGCTGTTTGGAATAGAGTGGAAAGGAAAATGTTACCAAATACCAAAGAAATTTGTGCAGTTACATTAATGGGAATATAAAACAATATGTTCGATGAAAAGACAGAGTGAAAGAAGCTATGGATGAGAAACAAATGAAAGAAAAAATGCTGACTGATTTTGAGGGAAATGAAAAAAGAATACTGTGGAATGGTGCAAAGGCTAAACAAGTAGCCACTAAAAGGACAGTAAGTTTAAGAATAAAAATTATGAAATAATTTGAGATGAATTTGAGTAGAGAGTATAGAGTAGAGTAGAGAGCACACTAGAGCATCTCTGAAGTTGCCAGTGTTATGTTCCTGTTAAGGTACTCCAAAATGATATTTATATTTATAGCAGGTTTGTATTTTTAACAGGTTTATGTTTAACTTTAAGTTGTGATTTATGCTGAACTTGTGGTTAGTCCAGATCCATTTCATGTGGAATGCTGCCTATCAATCTCCCCTATCTTAATTTATGGCTTTCATTTCTTTTTACCCACATGCAGAACTTTACATTTCTCCCTGTTAAAGCTCATCTTAGTCATTTCAGCTTATTGCTGAAGTTGTTCTCTCAGTCCCTCATCCAAGTGATTGATAAGCATGCTAAGCAGCAAAGGAGAACTCTGTTGGTTATTAATAATAACCTTTAAAGAGAAATAGAGCCATTATCAAGAACTCTTTTGGTTTGAACATTTAGCCAACATCCAACCCACGTTTTATCATTTATTAAGAGAGTATCACCAGTGGCTTTGTTGAAGACCTTGCCGAGATGCGCTCGGTCTATAGTATCCCCTGAGATAGAAGCTCTATCAGAGACAGGAGTAGTTACTTTGAGACAATCTGTTTGTTACTAACTCATGCTTCTCCCAGTGGCATCATTGAGATCAGAAGAAAGCCCTTTTTTTTGCTGTGGTATCTGGTGCAAACCTCGGCTTATTCTGAACTTTGGACTCTCTGAAACAGTTCATACCCTTCCTGGAAATTATTCTTCCTTGACTATGGTCCTTACTTCCACTTCCTATATGTGTTTTGTTTTCCTTCTCTATTTTAGTGTGCATTCATTCCAACTTCTTTCAATCTCTCCTATTTTTCCTTCTTGTAGGAATTGTTTGTGATTGCACCTTCTGCATTCTATTCCATAGGCTTGTCCATCATTCCTGGCTTCTCTTCTGAAGCCGTTTGAAGCCATTGTATCCCACAAACTTTCTTTTGGAGTTGCAAAATCCAGTGTGGAAGTCTGATTCTTCTCCGTTCCTCTTGTCAAATTCCTGTTCCTCTTTCACTTGTTCATTGAGTTTGCTCCCTGGAAACTCAATCTGCACATGTCTCCTGAAGTTATTCAACTAAGTTGGCAAGAACAGTACACCAGTCAGATACAATGGCCGATCATCAGAATTTAAGATACCCTCAGCAGCAGTTAGCAGGAGTACCCAGCCTCAGACTCCTTGGATTTTCTTTTCTTCTTCTTCTTCTTCTTCTTCTTCTTCTTCTTCTTCTTCTTCTTCTTCTTCTTCTTCTTCTTCTTCTTCTTCTTCTTCTTCTTCTTCTTCTTCTTCTCCTCCTCCTCCTTCTCCTCCTCCTCCTCCTCTTCAATTTTTCTTTGCTCTCCCTGTTCAGTTGCTCGAGACAAAAATGATGAGAAGGAATTCATCCTGCTGTGAGAACACTGCTAAATGTTGAGGTTGCAGGTGAAGATGGTGCATCTGCAGGAGGGTTAAAATTTGAAACTGGATAGAGTTTATGAAGAGGAGTTTATTTAATATGCATGTGAAGATTGCATCAGTATCTGATGGTTGGAAGAAAGCCGTTATTGTTCCTTCACCCAAAAGGAAAAACAAGAAGGGTAAATGCAAAAGTACAGGAGGCTAATTTGTTATGAATGTGTGGGAAGATATTGGTAAGAATTCTAAAAAGGATATGAGAAATCACAATGAAGAATGGTTTTCAAGAGACAACTGGACTTTCAGCTCAGAGCTGAAGAAACTTCTTGGATGAGAAGTGAAACGTCTTCAAAGAAAAACCAGAAAGTCCACTTTCCTCTTGAAAAAAATACCCTTGGGACAACAATGACCTGGATCTCCATAGGCATTTGACAATGAAGAACGTTTTAAGTGAAGTGCAGCTTTAAGTTGGTCAATGAATGTGTATCCTCGGTTTATTGACTTAGAAAAAGCCTATGATTCAATTGATAGACTTACATTATATAAGCTTTGTACAAAAATGGAATTAAAGGTTGGTTGGAAAATATGATGACAGTAATGTGTAGTGGAAATAAGACAAATATGATAAGAATTGGAATGCTTACAAAAAGGTTCATCATGACCAGTAAGATAAACATATTTATTGAAGCAGTAAGACAAAATGTTTGATGAACTTTTGTTTAATGTACAGTATTTATGGCCACATTTATAAATAAAGGCATGGTTCTTTAAACCATCTTGGGTGGAGAAGTTAAAATGGTGCATTTTTGTATGCAGTTAAACCCATGTTTTTGGCTGAAAACTCAAAAAAAATTGCAATAACTAGGTGAAAATATTCATGCACAGGAATATGGATTTAAAAATTAATATATCAAAGACCAAGCAGGTTAAAACATTGTGGGTAGATGTGAGAAATATTTGGGCTACTGTGAGAAACTAATGTTTGCCAAAAGAAGTACAAATGGCTATAAGAATATGCTTCCAGTCAATTTATGATGTGGAAGTGAAAGTTAACTTGCAAGGAGAAGCAAAAGAGTAAATTGGATGCCTTATGAATGATTAGCTCAGCATGTTAAGTAAAATAAGAAGTAAAGTTAGAGAGAGAAGCTATCCTGAATAAACAGGGATTGCATATAAAAATGAGTGACTGGTGAAAGAAGCATGAATAGTACAGAAGTACAGTGCTAGCCCAGTGTTGCCTAGTTTGGGTAATGAAACATCTGCAAGGAAACAATTAAGCTCAGAGAGTTCCAAGGAGCCCACATTTCAATTCTGAGCTACAGATATTCTCCTTTATCAGTCTTTAAGCAATGCGATTACTACATGAAAAATTACTGTGCTTATGATTTTACTTCAGCTTTCATTTGTTTCACAGCAGGTGTGTCAAATTCAAGACCCGTGGCCCAGATCCGTCCCTTGGGTGCTCAGATCTGGCCCATGGACCCATCTTGGAAACACAAAGGACCGGCCCATGGTGCCTCTATCAATGAAAATGGAGCCGTTTTTGCTCGTAGAGGGTTGCAGGAGGCCATCACGGCTGAAAACAGAGCCCGGGTGGGCTGTACACAGCCTCCCCAAGCTCCATTTTTGCTGGCAGAGGGCTGCAGGAAGCCGCGCAGCCAAAAACGGAGCTTCAAAGAGTGATGTCAATCTGGCCACAGCCACCTTGGCGACATGCACCCAGCCACCCTTGAGGTCAAACACAACCCTGACACAGCCCAAAATGAAATCAAGATTGACATCCCTGTTTTATGGTGTCAGAAGGATGTGACCTCCAAACAGTCAGGTGAGCCCACCCAGCAGAATTTGACTCATGAGGAAGTCAGCTAAAAGAGCAAATTTCATAGCCTTTTTCTCCACTTTTTGATCCTTTGGAATGCTTACCCTGATGCTGGGATAATTAGCAAGGAGAAAATTAATGTTTGTACTTACATACTTTGGAGAGGAATCGATTACAAGACATGTAAGTAGTGCTCAATTTACATCCACAACTGAACCCAGATTTTTTATTGTTTAGCAAGGCAGTTGTTGAGTGAGTCATGCCCCATTTTATGATATTTTTTCCATAGTTAAGCAAATGTGATCATTAAGTGAAAGTGGCTTTCCGTATTGATTTTGCTTGTCAGAAGAGCTGAGAAAGTTACAAATGGTAATCACATGATCCCAAGACTGTGTATGTGTCATAAATACATGCCATACATACATACATACATACATACATAGGGATGGTGCAATGGTTATAAGTGTGAAAACTGATCATAACTCACTTTTTTATGCTGTTGTAACTTCAAACAATCATTAAATGAATGCTTGTTAAGTTAAAGACTACCTGTAAGCAATCAATCAATTGGGAATACACAAAATAAAACACAGCAAAGGTTATAAATGCAGGTAAGGGTCACAAAGTTACTTTTTCATCACTGTCATAATTTATATTACATAGAATGTAATTAGTCTGCATTTAAATGTTTATTTTTAAAAATATTTAAACATTTATTTGCTTATTTACTATTTAAAACCAGGCTAAAACAGACAGATTAGAGACAGAAACCTCAGCTAAGATCCAAGTCTGGTGCTCAATCTTGTAAAAAGGCACACTTATTTATTTTTTTAAACAATTTGGAGGGAGAAAATCTCTGGCTTGGGACAAGTTAATGTTTTTAGGTAGAGAAAAGATCAAATGTGGCAAGCCAACCAGCCTATTGGAGCCATACACTTGATGTCATAAAATGGCTTTAATCGTTTCTGAAATATGGAAAGGTACCATACAGGCCCCTGGGAGAAACTGCTCCAGAGAAGGCCTTTTCTCTGAGGTTCATGGGACTCGGATGAAGTAACATCCGGGTCCCATGAACCTCACAGAGAAAAGGCCTCTCCAAGAGCCTCCTAGGATGATCACCCTGGATGGCTTTTATGAAGGCAGTGCTTGCTCTGCCTGGTGCTGCACTACAAAGGGCTTTCTCAGCAGAGGTAGCATTCAGCAGGTTCTGACCAGTTCTGCAGAACCGGTAGCGGAAATTTTGAGCAGTTCAGAGAACCGGCAAATACCACCTCTAGACTGGAGATTTTACAGTATCCTTCCCCTGCCATACCCACCAAGCCACTCCCACAGAACCTGTAGTAAAAAAATTGAATCCCACTGTTGTGAAGCAGCGGTTACAAAGAGAGACGGAGCCAGGCTAAAGGCTAACAGCTTTATTCTTGTGAATAAAGGGTTGCCGCGGCTGCCGAGGCTATCTGACAGCCAGCTGGTGGCGACAGCTGATGCCGTTTGACAGCTCCCTTTTATAGCCGGCTGTCAAACGGCATCAACCAATGGGAGCGATCGGCGCTCCCAAGTTGGCGGNTTGGCGACTGCTCAGGTGAGTCTTCCTGCGGCGGTCAGCTGGTCGCGTTGTCGGGCGGCAGGTAGACCGGGTCCTTCGGCGGGTTGGCTGGCGGTGAGTAGACTGGGTCATCCGGCGGCGGGTAGACCGGGATTTCGGTGGCAGTCTTGTTCCAACGCCTCCTCAGCTGGTCCACGTGCCTTCTCCAAACCCGGCCATCTTCCAGAAGGACTCTATATGACCTGGGTCCTGCAACAAAGACTATCTGCCCTGGCAGCCATAAGGGGTGCCCTGCATAGTTCCTGGCATACACCTGGTCTTGCAGAGCGAATTCCCTGGCATGGCTGTCAGAGGTTAGTGGCGTGCTGGGAGCGTAGTGGGGGTGCAACCTGTCCAGGGTGGTCCTGAGGCGCCTGCCCATTAACAGTTCAGCAGGGGACTTGTTGGTGGAAGGGCACGGGGTGGCATGTTGTGTGAGCAGGTAAGTTGACAGTTTGGTGTGCCAGTCTGCCTGGCCCAGCTTGGCCAGAACTTCCTTGGCAGACCTGACAGCTCTTTCTGCCATTCCATTGCTAGCAGGGTGAAAGGGGGCTGTGAGAGCGTGTCTGATTCCCAGATTAGCTGTGAAGATGGCAAACTCGTTAGAACTGAATTGGGGACCATTGTCTGAAACTAATGTGTCAGGAAGTCCATGAGTAACAAACAGTCTGGTCAAGGCCCTTGTGACAGCCAGCGTTGTGGTGGAGGGTAACAAGGCTACTTCAGTCCATTTGGAAAAGGAATCTACAACCACCAGGAATGTCCTCCCTTGTATGGGACCAGCCAGGTCTACATGCAGCCTGGCCCAAGGGGCCCCTGAATCTTCCCATTTGGTTGGGGCAGCTGCTGGTGGGGCTGCTCTTGTTGCCTGGCAGGGCTGGCACGTGTTAACCCAGTTGGCAATCCGGGAATCTAATCCCGGCCACCAGACGTAGCTGCGGGCCAAGGCCTTCATTCTTACGATGCCAGGGTGACCCTCGTGCAGTGCCCTTAAAACTGGTTCTTGCAAGGTGGGTGGTATGACCACCCTTGTCCCCCATAACAGACAGCCCTGTAGCGAAGAAAGCTCCTGCCTGCGGGTCTTAAATGGCATGAATTCAGGGGCGAACTGAATGTCAGGCCACCCCCTTCCTACCCAGTCCAGGACTTGGGAAATAACACGGTCCCTCTTGGAGTGTGCAGCAATATCCCCAGCTGAGACTGGTAGGTTAAGTTCATTGCAGTCAAAGATTGCGTGGATGGAAGCCGGGTCCTCGACTGGTGATGGCAGTGGGCATCTGCTGAGGGCATCAGCATGGCACATGGTCTTCCCCGGGCGATGTACCAGTGTGTAAGAGTA
>BHEV01025834.1:5729-30726 GCA_004319985.1 Emydocephalus ijimae
ATCTTCATCAGAAAGCGAGGAAGAAGAGGTCAACAGACTCAGGTCAGAACCCGACCAGCGAGACCAGCGAAATCGTAAGCCTTCGTACCAATGCGCTGAATGCGGGGGAAATCACCCGCGATCAGACTGCAAATTCCTAGATGCACTCTGCTATTCCTGTGGAAAGAGGGGCCACATCACAAAGGTCTGCAGAAGCAAGCGAGGGTCCAGCCCAACCCGAAGAGAAAATTTCCGCCACACAACGGGCACCCCACCATTAAACCGGGACCACCAATGGAACCACTACTACAGAAATCAAGCACCCACCACTTCAACCAGATGGGAAGAGACCCATCAAACCATCACCATCAGCCACGCTTCATCCCTTGATGCAAGGAAAATCCGAGTGAAGGTCACAATTGAGAATTGACTATGTGTTATGGAAGTCGACTCCGGGTCATCCCTATCAATGGTCTCCTGGAAAACCTTTAAACAGCTGATCCCTGACATCCGTCGCCAGGACCTCAGCACTCAAAAAACCATATTAAAGGACTACCAAGGAAACAGAATCCCAGTTGCTGGTTCCAGCCATGTCCAAGTATCTTTCAAAGACCACACCGCAACTCTACTACTTACCGTCGTCGATTGAGATCGGCCCAGCTTGCTGGGTTTGCAGTGGTTTGCGCTGCTAGGAATTGAACTAGTGGGCATCAACCAAACCGGAAGCGAGGACTGGGAAGCGGCCCTCGTCCAGGAATTCCAGGACATTTTCACCGAGAAGCTAGGCAAATACAAGGGATCCCCCATATCGTTTAATCTCAGCCCTGATGTTGCACCCATTCGCCTTAAGCCTCGTCGAGTGCCCTTTGCACTCAGGCCAAAGATTGATGAACAATTGGACAAATTAATAGCCCAGGGCATGTTGGAACTGATTGACCATGCCCGATGGGAAACCCCAATTGTAACCCCCTAAAACCTGTGGGTCTTTGAGAATTTGTGGGGATTACTGGGCCATCCTAAATCACGCGCTTCAACAGAGCGCTTACCCTGTACCTGTGGTCCAGCACCTTTTGCATTCCCTGGGAGGTGGGAAAATATTTGCAAAATTGGACCTAGGTCAGGCGTACCAGCAGCTGCCCGTAGATGCAGAGACTGCAGAAGCCCAAACTATAGTCACGCACAGAGGTGCCTTCAAATGTAATAGACTCCAATTTGGAGTAAGTGTAGCACCTGGCATCTTCCAAAGTCTGATGGAAAGATTGCTTCAAGGCATAAAAGGGGTCATGCCATACTTCGATGATGTCTTAATAGCTGTCCCCACTAGAAGCATACTAGAAAAATGACTCAGAATGGTTCTCCAGAAATTTAAAGACGCTGGCCTGAAAGTCAAGAAAGACAAATGTCAACTATGTACTGAGCGGGTTGAGTTCCTTGGGTACCTTCTGGACAAACAGGGAATTCACCCGACGGAGAAAAAACTGACTGCAATAAAAAACACCCCAAGACCGAGGAATAAAAATAAAAAACACCCCAAGACCCCAAGCCTTCCTGGGACTCATTAACTTTTATAACATCTTCTTGCCCCAGAAGGCGACTGTTGCTGAACCCCTGCATAGGGTCCTCGATAAGAAGGCTTCCTGGGTCTGGGGACATCAGGAGGAGCGAGCCTTTAAGCAAGTAAAAGACCTGTTAACTTCAGATGCTGTGTTGATACAATATAATGAGACTTTGCCTTTAACTGTCACCTGTGACGCCTCACCGTTTGGAGTGGGAGCCATCCTGAGCCACGTCCTACCAAACGGTACTGAGGCACCTATTGCGTTTTTTTCAAGAACTCTATCTAAAACTGAGAGAAACTATAGCCAACTTGATAAAGAGGCTCTCGCTATTGTGTCTGTGATCAAACGATTCCATGAGTATGTATATGGAAGATCCTTCTCCATAATTACCGACCACAAACCATTACTTGGCATTTTAGCGGGAGATAAACCCACTCCTCACATATTATCACCAAGAATGACACGTTGGTCAGAGTTTCTAGCCGCATATGATTACCAACTGCTACACCACCTGGGAAAAGTCATTCCCCACGCTGACGCATTGAGCCACTCTCCACTACCCGAAGTCATAGACGACCCAGCTCCAACCATGACTATGCTACAAATTGAAACTCTTCCTTCACCACCGCTGACTGCACAAGACATCGCCTCAGAAACAAGGAAGGATCATTGTTTGGCACGAGTCCTCAGCTGGGTGGAAAGAGGTTGGCCTGACAACGAACCAAACGACACCTTCAAGCCCTTCAAAAACCGGCAGACAGAACCTTTCTCCAAAAAGGATGCATCTTGTGGGGAGACAGAGTCGTGATCCCAGAGAAACTACAGCATAAAGTTCTAAAACTATTGCACGATGGACATCCAGGCATCGTGTGAATGAAGGCACTAGCGAGGAGCTACGCTTGGTGGCCAGGTATAGATAAGCAGATAGAAACCTGGGTGGCCACTTGCAGCAAGTGTCAGGAAACTCGTTCAGCTCCACCAAAAGCACCACCAACTGAATGGGAAGCACCCGAGGTCCCTGGTTCTGTATTCACATTGATTTTGCGGGACCTACCAAGGGGCATACGTTTCTTATAACAGTGGATGCCTACTCAAACTGGCTGGAGGTCCACAAAATGAAGAGCACCACCACAGAAGCCATCGTTAAAAAACTAAATAGACTATTCGCTACGCACGGGTTGCCAGATGTCCTGGTTTCAGATAATGGCCCCCAATTCACCGCCCTGGCATTTGAACAGTACCTCGCAGATCGGGGGATACACCATGCCTTGACCTCGCCAGCTCACCCTGCGGCCAATGGTAGGGCTGAGCGAATGGTCCAATTCATAAAGAAAACTTTACACAAGATGGAGCAAGGGGACATCGATGACAAGGTGGCCAGGATGCTTCTCCTCCAACATATTACCACAAACAGCACCACAAACAGAACCCCGGCCAAACTCCTGATGGGCTGGAAACTTCGCTCACATCTTGACTGCCTGCACCCTGCCTACACACCGGAAAAACCCTTGGGATCCAGCAGCAGGTATCGCACTTTCAAGGTAGGCGACCCAGTGTTTGCAAAAAACTTTTCCGGTGACCCATTGTGGGTCCCCGCCACCATAACTCAACTAACGGGTCCACGTTCCTACCATTTACAAACTACTGATGGGAAAATGTGGAAATGCCACATTGACCAACTGTGCTCCAGGCTGGCACCTACCCCCGTCACAAACCCCGAACCTCAAACCTGGGGGGGAAGGGAAATCGAGGGGCCCAGACAAGAACTAGCACACAACCCAGTACTTGGAAACCAACAATCAGCACAACCAACCCGGGGATATTCACCTTCCGAAGGAGAGCCCAGTCAGACGATTGCCTCACCACAAAGCAGCACTATGACAGCAGCAAATCCAAGGGTCCCAGATGACAGCTGTGTCGGAAGCAGAGATAACAATCCCGAGTCACCCAACGAAGAGGTTGGACCATCTGCTCCGCCGAGCTCAGCAAGCAGCCCACCGGGACCAGAGTCAGGGCAAGAACTGGTGGAGCAACGCAGATCAGGTAGACAGGTGAAATGACCTGCCTACCTGGGAGAATACATCACCCCACCCCTCAGACAAAACCTAGGGGGGAGGGGTGTTACGAACTAAGCAAACGCGTTATTTTAAAATCCTAATAGTTTTGCTTCCACAGCAGGCTCGTAATCCTGCACTTCTGATTGGCCCGTGAACAGCGGATCGTGATTGGTCGTTTCTGGCTGATCTGATTGGCTGCTAGCGGGTCGCCGCTGATTGGACACTCCCAGCGCGACAAACTCAAATCATTGGTTATTGTGACAGCAGCCAGCTCTATAAAAGGAACTGCTGCTGCCCCAGTATATCGCTCTGTTCTGAAGTCACTAATAAAGAGTTGGAGTCACTATTCGATGCCTCATCTCCGTTCTTTGCGCCCACGCTCCAGATCCAACAGTCTCCTCCATTTTTCCAGATCCTGCCCTTTTATTCTTTTTCTCTCCTTTCCTGCTTTTAAAAGCTTTTAAGTATGCAGAAATCTTTATTATCCCTTCGACATTTTATTTTCAGCTTAAATGCCTATTAATGTCAAAGTGGTTTTTTTTTCATTTTCTTGCTTAAGTCTCTTAGCTGTCAGTATAGGGAAGGGAAGGAAAAAAAAAACCCCAAATCCTTTCCATTCCCTCTCTCCTTCGCTGCTTCAGAATCTTCTTTGGGAACAATGTTATCTTTTATAGTTTAAATTCCAGGGTACCTTACGTTGTTGCTTTTTCAGTTTAACCTGGTCAACCAAAACTTTCTCTTCTTTTCTTCCTCCTGCACATTCTTTTCCGGTTGAGTTCTTCTTTGAGGTGGCCATTTCTGACCATCGCTGCAACCGCCTTCAGGAAAGGGAATAATGGCCAGCTGAGGAGGAGAGATGCGGCTCTCCTCAACCCTGCTGGCAGTCTCCCCCCTCTTCACCACCTCTAGAGGGTAGCTTAGCCCTGAAACCAGCCGGCTCAGGGCGCTCCGGCGGCAAGCACAGATCGAAACCACACACAATCTGTCGGCGAAGGAACTCAAACCAGAAGTCCTTTATTCCCTGCTTTTGAAGCATGGCTGCTTTGTGCGGCACAGCAGATTGCCACACATCAGCTGATGAAGAGACAGGGAGAGTGCAGGATTTCAGGAGGTGAGTCGGAAAACCTCTGCATCTGTGCAAAGTACGCATTTGGCGTGTGCATGCAAAACACGCCCACCAAGCCATGCCCACCGAACCGGTGATAAACTATTTTGAAATGAACCACTGATTCAGAGCAACATCTACTTTCCCAAAATGTGCTGATTAATACCAGCCTAGTATGGATTCTATCCTCTGTTACCTTCCATTGTTAAATGAAGCTGATCATTTGTTGTCATGTAAAAGAGCCAGGTTGTTCAAATCTGCCCACTATATCACAGCCTCCCCATTTCTGTCATTCTGGTTACCCCCAGATGCTGCTGTGACAATTAAGGTCTCCAGTGACAAAATTTATTTTATCCTTAATAAATGTCTTACATTCATCATCCTTGATCTCAGTTAGTGGTGGTTTGCACACTGAAGTAACCATATAGTTTCTCAGTGCTATAGTTATTACTTCTATTTTATTTATTTCTGATATTGTTGTAGACTTCATAAAAACTGCTCTGCCCTACTGTCGGTGGGACCTCTCTGCTACAAGCCACATGCTCTGTATTTTAGGTCTCTGATAGTTGTCTCTGTGGAACTGCTGTATACATAGGACATTGCAGTGATATATTTGGCACAAATATCACAACGGGGTGGGATTCTACAGGTTTTTTACCTATTCGCTAGAACCGGTTGTTAACATTCTGAGCAGTTCAGAGAACCAGTTGTTAGAAGAAATTACTGGCCTAATCCTGTATGGAAGGCAGGAAGGAAACATTCTGGTGTTGCTTACAGAAACTGCCTCTCCGTTAACCCTGATTACATTCTTGGCAGGATTAGACTTCCTATCTCAGGAACATCTCTGGAGTTTTTTTTCCTCTCCTTTGCTGGTACTTTGCTTGTGTGGAGTGACCTTTCAAAGTTACAATGGCACTGAAAAATGTGACTTATGACCATTTTTCACACTTCAACTGTTGCAGCATCCCCACAGTCTTGAGAGGCCAGGTGAGGAGATGTGTGCCTTGATATAGTGATATTGAGTTGGCCACGCCCAGCCAATAACATGCCCACCAAGCCATGCCCACCAACTAAGCCACACCCACAGAACCGGTTGTTAAAAATTTTGAATCCCACCCCTGCTTTGGGCACACTCTTCAAACAAGAACTGTGAGGCCAGAAGGACTCCAAAATTGTACAATGAATGTGAGTGAGATGGTGAAAGCTTACTCAGAATCAAAGTTGAGGTCTCTACACATCCAGTGCCTTAGGGCTACACTTAGTAATTTATAAAGCAGAGCTGGAGTCTGTTTTTCCTCATTCAAGCTTCTATTTCATGCCTTTCTATGGTTTGCCTTGTTGTTCCCTGCCGAGAATCATGAGATTGGCAAGTATGAAAATGTGATATATGAGTAATTTTTTAGGAAGTAGCAAACGCTACATCATTTGACATCTTGAATGGGAGGGTCGGTCAAAGAAAATGCGCTTCCAAATGTTTCCAGCAGCAACAGCTCTAAGTTAGAGAGAGGGGGGGGTGGATTTTAAAAAAGCCTTCCTAGTTCTCTTACTGCAGCTGTTGTGGCTGAGTCTATAGAAGCAATAGCCCCCAAAGGAATCCCTGTCACACACATGCACACATACACATTAAATGTTTCCCTAGTTTGGTTTTGTTTGATGTGGCAAGGCTTCTTTACTCACCAAAATATTTCTCTTAGGATAGCTCCAGCAACAACTGGTGTGAGTTAGAGAAGGGGGTAGCATGAGCACATTCTTCCTCCCCATCTCCTTGCTGTTGTGACTATGTCCCCAGCAAGTGGCTACACAAAGGCTCCACAAACCACAGGAAGTATCACTTGATTCCTGAGTGTGCAGTATTATTTCAGTTCTGCTTCTTAGCTAGATAAAACTTCTTTGCCCATCAAAGTATTCCAATTCAAACTCTCTGTTTGTCTAATGATGATAATTGTAGTCGATTGGAGAAAAATTAGGTTTATTAGGTAGTTAGGACAATTACATCTCTTGCTGTTGGACTGCTGCTTTGTGGCCAACTTTACTCAGAAATGGGGGAAGTGGTCAGAAAATAATTTTATCCTTATTGAAGTTTGTGATAGCCACAAGATTTAAAATATACAGTATGCTATTAAGAAAGTTAGTTATCAATTTATTTTTCGCTTTCAAAAATAGTCCAGCTTCAGCCTCCTTGCAACTTTCAACTGGAAAATGCCCACAAGCCTTCCTACAATTTAACGTGGACACTTTGTGTTGTCTCCCACTACCTAAATGGAAAACTGGAATATGAAATTCGGTATAGAGCAATTTCTCCTGGTGAGGTAAGCAGGAATATTTCTTTGTGGAATGCAACAACTTTGATACCCCTGGTTATTTTTTATTCTGCAATTCTGCTTTGGACACACAATAAAATTATAAGCAATATAGTGTAGGAAAACAAAATAATACTGTACGAGTACAAAGGCATGGAAGAAATATCAACTATTCTTGAAGCTTGATAACAATCGGCTGCAGCCCACATTTTTGGCTTACTTTACATACCAGTCTATGCTGCTCTATACTTAACCATGCTTTGATGAATAAATCACAGTTAGAATAATTGCGTTGTCATTTTGAATATACACTAATTGGCATATATTAAAATAAAATTTCACATGCACACAGCTCTCAAAGGGTCACCACCTCCAATATATACTACATGAACATGACAAAATAAATAAATACAAAATTATGCATTTTGTACACATATAGTATATGACCCACACAGATTATATGACACAGAGAAACAACACAATTTGGATGTATACATGTACGTGGCAAGAAAAATGAATCTTGCGAGTTTACCAGATGAATGGCATAGGGAACAAAGCTGTTACACAATCTGGTCGTCCTGCTAGAAATACTCTGAAACCTCCTCCCAGAAGGAAGCAACAGAAACAGACAGTAAAGTGGGTGTGTGAGGTCTCTAACAATGCTTTGAAGCACATAACACTTATAAGCAGTATCCTGAATAACAAGAATTGAGCTTCCTATAATCTTCTCGGCTGTCCTTACCACTCACTATATGGACTTTTTATCTGAGCCACTACTGCCACCAAACCATGCTTCACTAAGGATGATGTGTGTAGAAACCAATTCAGATTGTTAGTTATCTGCTCCCCCAGACACTTAATACTGTTGACCACATCTACAGTTGCATCCTTGGTACTGAGTGGAGTATGTCTATGCCATCTCTTTCTAAAATCTACAATAATCTCCTTTGTTTTATTCACATTTAAAACCAGGTCACTTTTATTGCACAGTCCACCAGAACCTTCACCACTTCCCTATAAGCATCTTCATTGTTGTCCTGGATAAGACCCATCACTGCTGTGTCATCTGCATACTTCACATTATGATTCATAGCAGATTTGGCACAGCAATCATAGGTCGTCAAGGTGAACAGTAGGCAGACTCAAGACATAGCCTTGTGGGAACCTCTGCTCAAGTAGATGGAGTTGGAAGCTTTTCTTCCAACTCGCACAAACTTGGGCCCATCAATAAGGAAATCCAGTATCCAATTACATATAGGAGTATTAAAACCTAATAGGCTCAGTTTGTTCACGAAATGCTGAGGAATGATTGTGTTGAATGCCGAATTAAAATCAACAAATAGCATTCACACATGAGTATACTTCTCCAGGTGTGCCAAGCTAAGATGAAGCACACAGGAAAATGCATCTTCCATAGAGCGGTTCTTTCAATAGGCAAATCATAATGAGTTAAATGTAGGGGGAAGGCATGAAAATATATAGTACTTTATTTATATTTCAAAACATTTCATCATAATGGAAGTGACTGTGACTGGATGGTAATCATTAAGGCATGTAATTATACAGGGTTTTTGGGTACTTGTACAAAGATTGCAGTCTTAAAACATGATGGAATCATGGCCTCATGCAAGAAGAGATTGAAGATGTTTTTGAGACATCTTCAGCTGGTCAGTTGGCTGGGTTCATATATGTTAACCCAGATATTGTGATTTATAAATCAAGATTTAAGGTTACTTAGTTGTCAAATTCTAATCAATTGTGACTTAATTGTCAAGTTGAATCTGCTAAATCCACAGTAATGGCTTCATACAATGTATAAGCCAAGGTATTGGTTGTAAAACTGGGAAAAATTAAAAGCTGACATATTTGCCTAGCCTGAATTGATACAAGAGATATCCAGTTTCAAAACTTCACCAATGGGATCCATAAGAGTTGACATACTGATAAAGGGAGGAAGGCTTCGGTCATGCTGCTTCAGCTGCCTTGGTTTTTCTTTTATATCCTCCTGCACCCCCAAATGCTACTGATCCCCACTTATACTTTGAAGCCTTCAGGGTGATCTAGCTCATCTTAATTTGCAAGGTTGCTAGGAAGATGAAATGGGACAATGGGGAAAACTATGAATAAAACCTTGGTGCTCCTTGGTGGAAGGACCTTTCAGTGGTAAAAAAGGAACATTTTTCCAATTTTAATCTTGATAAGATGCATCTTTAGTTATTGCAAATTTTAAAAATAGAAGTGGTGCATTATTTATATAATATTAGTTTGTGAGGTTTATTGTATTCATGGAGATACACCCACAAATTCAGAAGGAACTGAATTCTCTAATTGAGCACAGTTGAAATGTGTTACATCCCTATAATACCCAGGTTTGGTGTGAACTGTAGCCTAACATATATGGAGAAGATAAGTCTGTCTAGAAGACACTGTAGGTTGGGCAGTCTTCTTGTAGTCAATTAGTTGCACTTTGTATTTTTGTATGTGTATGTATGCTTCTGTGTATGTTTTCCAGTCACTGAAATCTATAGCTAGTATTGCAATAGTATCATTAGAGTGGCCAAAGCAGGAATATTTAAAGGTGGGAGGGATATATTTTATGCCTTAAGACCTAAAGCTATAGAGCAAGAGTCTTCAAACTTGGCAAGTTTAAGACTTGTGGGACTTGAAGTCCACAAGTCTTAAAGCTGTCAAGTTTGAAGACCCCTGCTATAGGGCTATGGATTCTACATCATATTTTGGTGGGAAATATGCAAATGTTATATATACTACAACTACACATGTCAAATATCATTACTTTTGATTTCATTTTACAGAATGACACAATCCTGCCCATAACTCAAGATCAGAAATGGCTAGTAATTGAGAACCTTTCTCCTGACACAATGTTTGAGGCGGCCATTCGTGTCAAAGTAAAAGGGATTGGATTTTACAAAAGCGTATGGAGCAGATGGAGCACGCCTCCTTTAAGATGGAGGACAGATCCTGAAGGTAAGGCGCATAATAGAAGGCTTGGGTCATCTCTAGAGAACCTGTTGAGATGATAAGTCTCAAGGGCATAGGTAGAAGTCTTAAGAATAATGTTTAACAATAATGCTTGACTTTAAAAAGAATTTTAAATAAGAAATCTAGTGATGCACATATGAGTTAGAATGTTGGAGGGAAGTTTCAGGCAAACAAACAAATCTACAATTTAATGTACAGCATGTTGAATGGGCACATACATCTCACACATGCAAAATTAGGGACAATTTCATGCCTGACTACTCTTGCAGATGTTCACTCAAAAGCCTAGTTTTCTTAAAATATTGCATTTATACACTTGAGATTTTTAGTCCATGTTCACAATCTTTTTCTTAGGAATGAACACACTTCAGAAATGTATTTATTATAATATTCATATAGTGCCATCTTCCATATGGTTTAGATGGTTTATAATCCTAACATATTTTATAAAACAAAGCAGTGAACATTATTTTAAAGCAACGTCTCTAAAAACACTTCCATTAAACAAAACAAACTTAAATTAAAATCTGAATTAGGAAGTGCTTCTGACTGGATCACACACACACAGCACCTCTCTGCTGTTAATTAAAACAACCAGTCTTTTTTAGGCTTCAGCATGAGCTGGAAAAAAGAGTAGTTGAGCCACATGATGTTAATGTGCCTCTTTTAAACTTTTGCATTCAAAAACTGCTAAATGTCAGATGTGTCAAAGATTGGATTCAGACCTTTTGCTTCAGGACACAAAAGGTCTCATGAGGAATTTTTAATCAGTATACTTTTTCAGGATGGGTTCCCAACTTTTGGGACTACAGGATACATCTGTAATTTATAAGAGCAATTATGATATAATGGTTATGTGTTGGGTTAGGATTGAACTAGGACAAACACAAGTTCAAATCTTTCTTCAGACATGGAAGGTCACTGAAAATATTGAACTAAGAAACAGTTCAACCAATCCTAAAGAATTGCTGATGCGGACAAAAAATAAATGGAGTTGATATGCTATTGCCATTGATTCCTGAAGGAACAGTGGGATATAAATCTAATAAACAAATATTAGCTTCAATGTGCATTCCATTTTTTCACACAATAGTTGCTATTTTTATCCTAAAGCTAGTGCAACCAACGGTGTCAACAGGGGAGGTAAAAAAGTGAGACTGGTAGCAACTGTGGCAAATGTAACAAAAGTAGAGCCTTGGTCATCCAGTTGTGGTGCCATCTTGATTTTTTTGGTTTCCTGTTTCCCATGAGTGTCTCTGGGTATAGATGGATTTAGAATTGCAAATCAGTTCTTTGACTTCAGAATGCTAGGCTCCAACACTTATGTTAGATATAGACTGATAGTACCCAAACCCAAGTAACTAGTTCACAAAACTATTTCAAGTCAAAGATAGAATATAAGTTCCTCATACTCAATAAATTAGTACCTATACATGTACAAGGAAGGAGACAATGATGATTGTCAGAAAATAAGTTCAACACAAATCCAGTCAAAACATAGAACATGAAAAGCATAGGCTAGCAGCCAATCATCTTTTTTTTTTTAAAAAAAAGAAGGGTTTAGCAAGTGTTCTTAGAAATAAAGCTTGTGCTAAAGATTAGTGCTTCCCTTTACCACATCTCATACTAATTTTTATTGCGGAGGTGGTTAATCTCAAAAACAACAAAGAGCCTGATGAGTTTTCTGTAAGGATCATGATGCAAATTAGGGAGGGCTGCTGTATACCAAAATAGGGCCAAGTGGACCAGTTCAGATCATCAATCAACTCTGAACTTCATATGATGGTTTGGAGCAAACATTTATCTCCAATAGGGATGTAAGTGGTAGAAAGAAACATTGTATCTTCTACTATTTGAAGGAAATGCAAGACCAGAATAATTAGAAAATAATTACAAAAACAATAACTTATAACTTATAAAAAGTTATTTCCCTCTTATTCATTAAACAAAAACTCAAGTCTGCAATGTTGTATTGAGCTGTACACCCAGATAAGATCACCTTATCCTCAACAAATAGCTAATTTCTACTTATTTGTTTCTGGTTGTTTTTGGAGCATCACAACTCCTTCCAGTTGTATCCATTGCCGGGATCATCATTCTTATCATTTTCTTGGTGATTGTATCTTCAGCATCAAAACGGTAAAAGTGAGCTGAAAATTTACTTTTGTCCTATTGCTAGTTTTTTGAAGAGCATTGTCTCCAGGTCCATTAATGTAGGTTTCTACTTTGGCAAAATTTCAAATTGATAAGATGTATTCATACATAAATTAAGGGGTCCACTTAAAGACAGAAAAGTTTTATTTATTTTTGAAAATAGCAATAGACTTATATACCACTTCACAGTGCTTTACAGCCCTCTCTAAGTGGTTTTACAGAGTCAGCATATTGCCCCCAACAATCTGGGTCCTCATTTTACCGACCTTGGAAGGATGGAAGGCTGAGTCAAACTTGATCCAGTGAGACTCGAACTGCTGGCAGCTGGCAGTCAGCAGAAGTTGCCTGCAGTATTGCATTCTAACCACTGTGCCACCATGGCTCTGTATGTACTGACAGGCAAGGGTGCTTGGCCATTCTTTTATTTGAATCAAAAATGCCCTGCATGTTTAGCACACACTTTTTCTTATATTTACGGGGGATTTCCTCAGAGACTATTCTCTGTAACACTTTCTTGATTGACAATATGATCACATTAGTTTGTGTGACTACATGAACATTTCAAAAAGCAAATGTCTTTGGAGATTCTCAGTCATCCAGGTCATGGTTGTCCTAAAGGTGCTTTTTTCAAGAGGCAACTGGACTTTCTGTTTTTTCTTTGAAAACTTTTCACTTCTCATCCAAGAAGCTTCTTCAGCTCTAACTGGATGATGGATTCTTCCATTTCCTCACCATCCAGTCAGAACTGAAAATGAAAAGTGAAACGTCTTCAAAGAAAAAACAGAAAGTCCAGTTGCCTCTTGAAAAAAGATTTCAGAAAGCACTACACAGAAGAATCCACCTTTGGAGAGACCTAAAAGATCTTAAACCTGGTTCAAATGTCCATGTAGTTGTCATGTAGAATTAATTACATGGGAACACAGGTTGATTATTATGATGGACATTCTAAAGCGGTTGATGTGGTCCAGATGTGGGAGCTGTAGCCCAATGCATATGGAGTCATATAAGGGACAGCTCCATTAAGGAATAAAAATGTGGTCTCTATCATCATATCTGTTCAACTGCATGAAATCATATGATTTAAATGTTTCTTTGCTATGTGAAACAGAAGAAAGTTTTGGCAACATATGGGATAAATAAGATCAAAGTATGAGGGTAAACATAAGTGATCATCACCAACCTTTAGTTGCTGCCCTTCATATATTTTGGAGTCCAGGTCCTACTATCCCTAATTAGTATACTTAGGAAATAGAAGCCAAGCCAATCTAAAGAACCATACTAGCAAATATGGTCAGTTGTTTCTTAAAATAATAATGAATATTGGGAAAATTTAGATCTTTATCTTCCCTTCACCTTTGTGACAAAGTAAGTGCTGCAACATTTTGTCCTTTGTTCCACTAGATTACATCTTTTAATTCTGAATATAGTTTGTATTTAACTTTTGTCTAATAAAAAAATAATTCACTTTTCTGAAGTTCTGAAATCTTATACTGCAGAATTTGTAATTTCTCATTATTGTGAAGTTGGATAGCCACCATCAGGAAATATGGCCATCTCAGTCTAGAAACCAGAACAGCATTATAAATACATTTGAGAAACCCATACTACAGTTTGCTACTATTTAACAGGATTAGGCCAGAAATACCAACACCCAACCACTAAAGCAGGGCTGTCAAACTCACAGTCCGTGGGCCAGATGCATCACGCACTGGCCATGCCCACACCTGGTTTAGTGAAGGGGGGGAAATAGTGATGCATCACATGATGATGCCATGACTACACAAGTTTGACACCACTGCTCCAAAGCATAATGAAAAATATGCAAAAATAAATAGAGAAATTTACTGTTTTGATCCAAATCTGCTGTTTCTGTGCTTGCTTGTGACTCTTCTCCAAACTCGTACTTATATTACTTTTCATTATCTTCCAAAATATGCTTGCTTTAGATTTAGAAAGAAGCTTAATATCAATTTGCCAAATCCAGCTAAGTTCTTTCCATCTCTCAGTGGTATCCATGGAGGAGATATCCAGGTATGGAGGTGGGATGGGGGATTAGAAATTGACTTCTATTTGGAAAAGAGAAAATAGGCTAGATTTAACCTGATGCATGCTTCTCACTGCACATAGAGTAACATCTAGGTGCAGGATTAAATAATTAACCTAAGATGAAATTTAGCAATACTATTGTTAATAAGTAATATTTATTACTGCCAAATAAATGGAGAATCAACATAATTATGTCTTTATTATGCGCAAAATAAATTGTAAAATAATTTACATTATTTTAAATAATGTAAATATTGTACAATAATGATTTTCCTTAAATTAGTAATCACAGATACAGTACACTGTAATCACTGATTCTTGGTGAAATCAGTGTAGCCCTAATAAACAAATCTGTTTATTGTTTACTAACTGAATGTTGATATTTGTTTAGCAGTAGGCAATTGTCTTATTTAGTTTTATCAATATTACTGATTTTATTAAAATTGTATATATACTTATCAAGAAAAAAAGGCTAAATAAATATTTACCCACACTGTATGCATTTTTGTAACGAGTGCTACTTTATCAATGGTTTTGAATTAATTGCACAATTTTGAAGTATCCAAATTTCTATATATTTTGGGATTCTCCAAACTGTTGGAAAACTTTGAAATGGGTTGTGTGTAATTCTCATACATCCCTACATTTTACTTGGGTGTATTTATTTAGATCAAAATACATCTTCAATATCAACCTATCATATTAGCAAATTAGCAATGCAATTAATAAATTCAGGTGGATGAGTTTTTTCTAGCCCTTCCTTCCCATCCCCCCTTGTCATGTATGGACATGCTTTATTTTTAAGTGTAGTTTCTAGCTCTAAATAGTACAGAATCAAAACATTCTGCAGGAACACTTTACTTAGAGAATATAGTGACAATTAAAGTTGTACTTATGTCACTACCACTAGCGTAATAAGAGTCTGTAATAGATGACAAAGGTCAACTGTCTGATAAAATCAAAGCAATCAAAATGATGTATAATATTCAAAATGTCACTTTCAAAATTTAGGTCAAACCACATGTTTGGCTGAAAAAATATAATAAAAATAAACTAAACTGGGAAGCCAATGCTGCTGTTTTAATTTTTATCAGAGTAATAGGAAATGTTTAACCTTTGCTTTTCTCTTCTGAAACAAAACTGAAACAAAAAAGGGAAATTGCCTCCCTTCCTTGCCAACAACACTATTCAAATAACATTTAGCACTTAGAATAAGGTAAAGGCCAACATTCCCCACTTCAGTAAAGTTAAAGGCCCTAAGATAGTTGTTAGAATGCATAGGCATTCTAAAAAGTGTCTTTTTAATGTCATCAATATGCAGTACATCTGCATCACAAACAGTTTTTATTTTTCTAAATGGATTAGAAGTTAATTTCACAATGTATTCCTTCTCATGTGCACAAAATGAAAGGGTAACATTAAGATATCTACCCATATTTGCAGAATAAATGTTAGTAATCTAATTAAAAGCTGTTCTGCACATTTATTTAAAAATGCAAATCTGGTCAATTCTGTGTTAAATGTGTCCAAAATCATCAGGTATCCCTCTTTTTTGCAAATCATTTAATTCACATTTTTTAGTTTGGTTTAAGGTTTAGGAAACTTAAAAGCTCCAGGGAACATCCTCTGTATAGATGTCAATGAGAGGAGAGAAGAATAAAGTTAATATGCTGCATAGCAATTACCTCAGTGAGAACATTCATTCACAATGAGAGTAAAAATGATTGCTTTTATCTACCTTAGTGTAATAAAGGAAGGGCCATTTGATTTAGGAAAATGTTATGAAGAATTTCCCATCACCTCTTAGCCTCCTCTGTCAGTCATTAAATGGCTTTTAGAAGCGTCAAAGAGACTGTAGAGGGGAGTGAAGTCACTTTACTTCACTTTTAGAAGAAAGAGATTGTAGGAGATGACAAGGCTGAGCCCAAGGGAGAGGTCAAATACATCTTAAGTCATGAGTCCCTTCGCCCTTGCAAGTGATCTAAGTCCAGCCACCTTGAATTCATTTCTATTCTTATTTCCCATGCATTTCCTTTAACGGACACTTGACCAGTTTCTTGTAGCAAGCTTAAATTTAAATTTCAAATACAAAGTTGTCCTATTTCAGTCTTCTCCATGCCAGTATCTTCTAGTTATGACCATGCTAGCTGGAGTTGCTCTTGGGAAATATGGCACTTGATATTATTTTCTATGAAATATACCAAACAGATATGTTACAGTTCAATTGTGTGTGGGAATGGAATAAAAGTTCTTGAGCAGCTATATGTTAAGGTATGAAGTCTGCACTGCAGCTCATTTTGAATACTAATCCCCCTTTCTGTACTTTTCCAACCAGCAGAAGTGGTTGTCCTCCCCAGCATCCATTACTTCCTTCCATGTTACAACTGAAGCTCCCAATGTCTCTATGTTAGAGATAATGCAAAGTTGCAGCAAGAAATCCTACCTTCTCCCTCCTAAGCAATACTTCACAAATATTGAGGACACAACAAAGACCAGTGGACACTCCTCAAGCAGCTGCTTTACGAACCGTGGCTATTTCTTTTTCCATCATCTTGATTCCCTTGAGATTGATTCCTGCAAGGTGTATTTTACCTACGATGCTCTGGCTCATAGTGAAGATAGTGATTCCTATTTCCACAAAGAACTCCATAAAGCGAGTCACAATTTCCCATCATCTACCAACATCATGACAAACCAGGAAAACGATACTTCTCTTCAAGGTTATTCAACAGGCAGTCTTCCATCAGGGGGCGACTTCCCAATAGCATCAGCTGTAGACCAGAATGAGAACACAGAAGAGGGAATTCCTCTTGTCTTGTCTTCAAAACCCCCTGAGCAGTATTCCATAGATGATTTAAGCGAGCCAAAATCATTTAGCGACAAGACTGATAGAATAGAATTACTCAGAAATGAAGAGTTATCTAACAATGTTATGGGAAATAACAGGTTCACGTTTTCAAATCAAGGCCAATCCAATGATATCTGCAGAACTGCATCCTCCAGCCAGATCCCTAGTTCCTCAGAAGCCTATCTCTCCTTGCGGGATCTTCAGCGACATTATAGTCATCATTCTGTCTAAGTCCATGATAGGAAATTGTTTTTTTTTCAGTGCTGTTGTATCTTCAAGAGGTCACTAAATGAATGGTTGTGCATTGAGAAGTATCTGCAAATTTGGATGGAAATTCTCCATCAAAAATATATCGTGCAAATCCAGATCCAAATACTGCTTTTCATGCTTTGGATCAATTCATGTTTTGGGTCTTAGGTATAGCAAATCTGTTAATTAGCACCATGACTACTTAGCACTGGGGTGTCAAACTCATGTTGTCACAAAGGTGTCACATGATGTATCAGGGCTTTTTTTCCATTTGCTAAACCAAGCGTGGGAATGGCCAGCCCGTGACATATCCGGCTTATGTGTTCTGACCAAGGCTTCCTAAACTGTAATTACGTACGCACTTATTTTAAAAACAAGACTTATTTTACTGCAACGCTGGGAATTGTTTTCATTCCCAGCTGGAATTAATCTCAAACGGTCCCCCAAGATAAGCACCCACCTTTCTTTTCTGTGAAGTGCTGCCAATAACAGAAGTATCAAATGAACTAGAAAAAAACTCAACTGAAGTACAAAAAACCCCAACCGAAATACAAAGAGCTTCAAGAATGAATCTGAACCGAATGAACTACTTTGCTTCCTGCAAGTTTCATCATCTCTTCCTAACCTTTATACCTTATGGGACCTCGTCTGAGTACTCTCCAAACTTCCTGACTGGTCCCTGTTCTTCCCCACTGTCCGATTCCGCTGCCATCTGCACCAGCTGCCGGTGAACCACAACACCATAAGATGGGAGTTTGACAGCCTGATTTGATTTCTGCAAATCTGCTAATTAGTACCATGACCAGTTACCATTATTTCTGCATTCATTGACCATTGCATGTGTATCCTTCAGTGGGGATGGGGTCATTTAATGCAGCTAACTTGAAATTTGCTTCTGATGTTACATGGAGAAGTGGAGTGTAGCTTTGACAATGCTGTTTTACCCCAAGTAAATGTCTACAGTTTTAGAAGGAAGACCCCACTTTTTGTCCTAGACGGCCATATAATCTCATGCTAGCAATACCTGCTAGATGGTCAATCAGACAAGAAACAATCCAAAGAGCAAATTAGGAAGGTAGATTCTTCTTTGTTTGTGGCGTCAGCTGAAGGTTTCATCATCAACATCTTACAAATATCAAGGCCTGATTATTTCTCGAATAACTTTTCCCATCTTGGAAATTAGACAACTCATGAGCCATGTAGCTTCCAGTCATCCCCCTTTTTTTGTCTCACTAGAATCCTGAAATGTTTTTTTGAATGTTGACGGCAAATTGCCAAACTTTAGCTGCATTATTTTTCATGTTTCTTTTTTGAAACTTATGAAGTTGACAGATACCTCCAAAAACCCCACACTAAAAATGTCATCCTTGTATTTTTGATGCTTTCATAATCAGTTGTGGGATTCAAATTTTTTTGGTTCTGTGGGCATGGCTTGGTGGGCGTGGGAGGGAAGGATACTGTAAAATCTCCTGTGGTATTTGCCAGTTCTCTGAACTACTCAAAATTTCCGCTACCGGTTCTCCAGAACTGGTCAGAACCCACTGAATGCCACCTCTGATCATAATACCATGAACCCTGCACTCTATAAAGGTTGAACACTGTAAAGTGTGGCCTGTTTTTCTGTAAGAACGTAGCAGAATGGATAAAAATTGCTTATAAAAACTTATAAAACTCTTATAAAAACTGTTTTATGAGAAATTGGGGCAGGGTTCTGCCCAGTGACATTCAAGACAGTCTGAAAAACTGAAATCAGCATCTAATTGAAACAAGGTGGGATTTAAAAAAAAAAATAGTATTATGGTTATTATTCAAAGGTGTCTTGCTGACTTCCGGATTGCAGGGCTTCGGTGGCAGGCAGGAATCCACGATCATGCACGGTTTCTGCCTGGGCTCGCCGCTGGAGCATCACAAGCCAGTCTGGCTTTGGGGCTAAGCCACCCTGTAGAGATGGCAAAGAGGGGGGAGATCCCAGCAGGGTCGAGGGAAGCCTCATCTTTCCTCCCCATCTGGCTAAACTCCCTTTCCCGAAGGCAAATGAGCAGCGGTCAGTAATGGCCGCCTCAAAGAAGCACTCATCCGGAAAAGAAAGTGCAGGAGGAAGTTAGGAAGTTAAAGTTTTGGCTGCCCGGGATAAGAAGCAACAATCAAGATATCCTGGAATTTAAATTTTAAAAAGATACATCGCTCTCAAAGAAGATTCGGAAGTAGCGAATGAAAGTGAAAAGGGAAAGTTTTTTTTTTCTTTCACTCTCCTTCCTTACGTTGACAGCAAACAGAGATGAATGAGAAATCGGAAAAACCCGCTTTGGCATCAAGAGGTAATTAAACTGGATAATTAAATGTCATGGGGACAATAAGGATTTCTGAACATTTAAAAAAAAAATGCTGTAAGTGGGAAGGGAGAGGAAAAGAATAAGAGTAGGATTTGGAAGGAGGAGACTGCCTGGAATTTAAAAGAATCTGATTAAATTCTAACAAGACTTCTAAAAGATACATCTTAACTGGAACTTTGTAACTAAATAGTAACCCCAGGAAGAGAAAGTGAAAAAAGAAGAAAGTGTTAAAAGAAACAGTTTGTGTGTATTTGGATTGCTTGGTGACTTTGGGATTTTTGTAAATTATATTTGAATGACTAAAAACACTTGGGTGGTTGTTTGAAAATTTTTTTACAATGGCATTACTTGTGGATGAACTGAAAAGAGAATTTAAAAAATATAAAGAAGAGGAACAAGAAGGGGGGGGCTCTCTTGGCTCCGTTTTTCAATTCTTAGAAATGGCGATTTGTACCTATGAGAAATTGCAAGAAAAGACTACGCAACAAGAAGATTGGGATAAAGAAGAAGCCATCTTTGATGAACAAGTAACTTTACTTAGGGAAGAAGGGGGAAAGGGGGAAAGAGAATGGAGACTTTAAGACCTAAAAAAACAACCAAAAAAGGGAAAAATAAGGTGAAAAGTGGATATAATTTAGAAAGCAACAGAAAAAGGGAAGACAGAAGAGGGAAATGGAGGTGGAGAGACAAGGGGGTAATAAGGCCAGAGAGAAGAAGGAAGGGAGGAAGGGAAGAGAAGCTGCAAAGGTGTAAAGAAACAGGACTTATTTAGAGATAATGGGTAAAATTTAACTGAAAAAGTGATTCTGCAAAGGTACATAAGATTGCATTGTTATATTTGTATTAGAAATTATGTTAGAAAATTGGAAATAACATATGATTAAAAAGTGGGATAAAATACTCAGTGTAACTTAGTGAAACTTTTGTGAACAAAACAAAACAAATGAAATGAAATAATGAGAGAATTGAACTAGGAAGGAATGGGAACATTTTAATGATATAATGTTTTAAAATATGAGTGAAGTGGGGGAAATAAACTATGGAAAGTTTATAACTGTTCCCATAGAAATATGATACTTATTTGAAAAGTAATGTGTAAAATGTTTAAGATTTAAATGAATACTAATATTAACAATAGATTTGAATTGGCATGGATTTTTTGTTTTAATTATATTATATATCTATAATTTTTTCTTTTTTAAAAAATATAGTGTGTAACTTTAGAATGTACTAAGCAGAATCTGAATGGAACTTATGTATTATATTACATGTTATAAATTTAGGGGAAAGATATAAAGGCGTCATACTCCAATCAGTGATTACAGGAGAAATCTTGTCTAATGAGAAAAGATAATAGACAGCTGGAAACAGGACAGACAAAGAATATAAGTATAATGATCTGAATTGAGATGAAGTAAATAAAATAAAATTAAGAAAGTTAAAAGAGGGGAGAAGCTATATAGAAAATGTAGAATGATAGTAAGATATGGAATGGTATATAAAATGAACATGAATTTGAATTTGTGTCTGTACGAAGAGATGTAACCCAGGATCAAGCTGCTTTCAAAAAAGATGTTTTATGTTTTTATGTTTTATGTTTTATGTTTGTTTATGTTTGTTTTTAAAAATCAATAAAAAAATTTTTTTTAAAAAAAAGATGTCTTGCTCTGTGTTTATTACATTCCTCTCCTGTCTCTTGTGTGCAAGTCTTGGAAGAGTAACTATAAGATAATTTCTGCTGCTGTTTTCATTGCTCCTTGCTCTGAATTTGAGCACTTCCATATCATCATTGCTTCTACTCCCCAATCCCTGAAAAAAGTTTGAAGACATTCAGCAATTATTTCCAAATTTGTTGACCTGGTAATGCTGAGCAAGGGTCACACTGCTCTCTTCTGAGTTCTTACAGTCCCGTCAGCAACAAAGGCAAACAGAAAACCCAAATTGTTCCATGAAGGGATTAAAAAGCCATCAAGTCACCTTTCCCTTTAAAAGTCTTCTCCTGCATTTCAGAAACCAAGGCAGAAGACTCAGCAGAGGAGAAATGAAGCCAGCCATAAAAAGCATAGAGCTGCAACCTCTCAAAACATAAAGGAGCTTCACAATGCTTTCAGATACATTGATTCAGTTGTCAAGAAGGAGCATTATAGGGCCACAAGGCTGCATGTGGAGTCTAACTTTTGTTAAACTGCTTTATACTGTTTCATACAATAAGCTGCTTTATTGTCTGTGGATTCCCTTAGGAGCAACACCTTGGCTTGAGTCCAAATATAAACTTCTTTTTTCTGGGTTTTGATATGTGTTGCCAAAACCTAATAAAGATTTTATTTTTAAAAAGTTCATGGAAAGTTCACCATTTACTTCATCTTATCCTGAGCTGAAATCCATAACAATGTTTGGGGACCAACTGGGGATTTATATTTATTCCATATTTTCAATACGGTATGTCAAAATTATTTTTGAAATCCACATTAACTTTCATTTTATTGTACCATAAATATCCATGCCATCTGAATCTAATATTGTGACCTTCTAGCTCTAAAAGTCCAATTTCTCAGCAACATCCATTATTTTATTCAGGCCCAAACAAGAAGCAGAAAAATACAATTTCAAAGCTGGTAAATGCAATCTCCCTTTTTTCTATGTGTCTTTTAACACTTCATATTTAACTTGTGTTTTCCCCATTCCTCTATAAATTTAGATATATCTTTTTGCCATTGTTTAAGTGCTACATCAGTTATCAAAACAAGTAATATCTGAAACAAAAACATTGTTGGCAAAAGATTTATTTTTATCACAAATATTCTCCACAACACTGACTGTTTCAATTTCTTCCACCTTAAATTTTTTCTTAATTTCATCCCATGGCTAACCATAATTATTTGAAAATATACAATTCCTATTTGTCATAGTAATATCCAGGTATTACTTTGGCTGTCTTTCCCATCTTCCCCTCTTGTAAGAGACCAGCTTTATTTACAGGATCAGGGGTGGGATTCCAGCAGTTTAGCCTGGTTCTATATAACCGGTTGTTACAGTTCCCGATAGTTCGGAGAATCAGTGAAATGGCCCCTGGCTGGTCCCACCCCTGTCCACCCACTTCTCTGCTCCCTGCCCAGCCTGTCCTTATCGTGCATGCGCAACATTGCACACATGCGTGACAAGCTGACTGCATTCTAACCCCGCCACCCTGTCCCTCCTTATCTCAGCCATGCGCCATCGCTGCCTGCCCCTCCTTATCTCAGCCATGCCCACCCACCAGCCACGTCTGTCTGCCTTCCACCATGATCTCTGTTGTGAATGCGTAAAGGTTAAATAAAGTTATCTTGAGCTTGGAGCTAAGTGCAGGGTTCTGGCCCTGCACTTCTGATTGGCTGTTAATGGCAGGATCGGATTGGCCCATTCAGGGGAATCTGATTGGCCATTAATGGAGCATTCGTATTGGTTAACAGAGCTAGCGCTCCTGGGTTGTTATTGGTTAAACAGTTATTGGGTTACCTATATAAGGAAGACTATCGCAGCCATCCTGTTGAGCTGTCACCATGTAAATAAAGAGTTGAAGTTCACTATTTCACCGGCTCGTCTCCATTCTTTCTCGCCCATGCTTCAAACTTAACACTGGCGATGAAGGTGGGATCTGGAGACGGCAGAGCTGACTGAAAAAAGGAGAAGAAGCCGAGCATGTGACTGACGACGCACAATGCCGGAACCATCTCCAGCAGCGTCATACCACCCGCTCCGTTCGACCCAGCGCAAGAGGACTCGGAGTCCTACATGGATCGTTTCCAAATGTTTTTGGAAACTAACAATTTGAAGGATGCCTAAACCGGGAAGAAACGGTATTCCTAACGCATTGCGATATTCCTAACGCATTGCGGACCAACCGTATTTAAGATGGCTAAAACACTAGCCAAGCCAGCTGAAGTGAAGGCTATGGACTGGGACGTCCTCAAACCCCTACTAAGAGCTCATGACGCACCGACCGTGCCCACGCTCGTAAGACGGCACAAGTTCTACCAAAGAAACCAGTGAAAAGGAGAAAGCGTTGCCGATTTCATCGCAGACCTCCGAAACCTGGGAGGCCTCTGCGGGTTCGCCGACCTGGAAGAGGCATTGAGAGATAGAATAGTCCTGGGATTAGATGCACCAGACGTGCAAAGCAAGCTGATGGTGAAAGGTGACATCAGCCTTGCTGATGCTATCACTGATGCTACTGCAGCAGAAGCAACCAGGAAGTCGGCTGCCCAACTGCGCCGCAACCGCACTCTGGCACACCAACCAACAGGCGACATTTCACCCAAGTCAGAAGGACAGCTTTTGACGACCCACCACGAGGACCTCTCTTCGTCGTCAGACAGCGACGAAGAAGAGGTCCATCGACTGCGGTCCGATCGGGACCACTACCCGAAGTCCCTACACCCCTGCGCCGGCTGCGGGGCCAACCATTCCAGGTCCGAATGCAAATTCCGCGACGCACTCTGCCATGAGTGCAGAAAGAGAGGCCACATCGGACGGGTCTGCCGAAGCTTACAGGGACCCGGCCTGGCCTCGAAGGGGGCTAATTGACAGGAAACCATCCTACCGACAGTAAATTAAGAGCAATAAAAGACCTCGGAACAAGGCCGATCTTCAGGCGTTCCTAGGCCTTATCAACTTTTATAACGTTTTTCTACTGCACAAAGCAACTGTCGCTGATCCTTTACATCATTTACTGGACAAAAAAGCAATTTGGGTATGGGGTCAAAGAGAAGAACTGGCGTTCCGTAATGTAAAAAAACTATTGACTTCTGATGCTGTACTCACGCAGTACAATGAGACTTTGCCGTTAAACATCACATGCATGCTTCGCCTTTCAGAGTGGGCGCCATTTTGAGCCATGTACTGCCTAATGGTAGCAAAGCCCCTATTGCATATTTTTCAAAGACGCTTTCAAAAACCGAGCGAAATTGTAGCCAAATCGATAAAGAAGCCCTGGCAATTGTGTCTGCCATTAAAAGATTTCATGAATACGTATATGGCCGGCTTTTACTATTGTGACTGACCACAAACCATTGCTGGGGATAATAGCCGGAGATAAACTGACTCCCTACATATTATCCCCCAGGATGACTCGCTGGTCAGAATTCTTGGCTGCTTATAATTATCGGCTGCAATACCACCCGGGGAAAGCCATTCCCCATGCCGACGCATTGAGCCGAGCACCGCTTCCAGAGACTCTCAATGACCCAGCGCCAACCATAACCACGTTACAGATCGAGACATTCCACACACTGCCATTAACCGCCTGAGATATCGCGAGAGAAACAAGACATGACCCCACCTTAGCGCGAGTCCTAAGTTGGGTGGAACGCGGATGGCCATTGGACC
>BHEV01025836.1:0-14843 GCA_004319985.1 Emydocephalus ijimae
GGTTCGTTCGGTTCGCGATGTTGAATAAAGAGCTTTGAATGTCAGACACCGCCTCGGAGCTTCTTTCCGGACACGACAGTACCCTTCTTGTGAAGTATTTATGGACATGCTCAATTGTATTAACATCTGATATACAGTGCAGATTCCAGACAGCTGATCTGTATTCAAGTATTGGTCTAGCAAAGGTTTTGTATGCCCTAGTTAGAAATTCAATATTTCCATAGGAGAAACTTGTTAAGATTAGATTTACAACTCTTGAAGCTTTTTTGGCAATGCTGTTGCAGTGAGCTCTTGCGCTTAGGTCATTAGATATGAGTACTCCAAGCTCCTTGACAGAATGAGGGTCATCAATGAGGTCATATCCACCTAGGTTGTATTTGGTGTATTTATTTATTTATTTATTTGGGGCTTCACCTCAGGGATAAATCCCACTATTGCGGTGGTAGACCCATCGGCTACCCTCTAGTTCATGATAGCAGGATTCCAATATTTGAGGGGCTGCCACGAAGAAGATGGCGACAACCTGTTCTCCAAAGCACCGGAATGCAAGACAAGGAGAAATGGATTGCAGCGAATCAAGGAGAGAAGCAACCTGAAAATAAGGAGAAATTTCCTGACAGAACAATCAATCAGTGGAACGACTTAATTCCAGAAGTTCTGGGTGCTCCATCACTGGAGGCTTTTTTTAAAAAAGAGATTGGACAGACATTTATCTGAAATGGTATAGGGCCTCTGCTTAAGCAAGGGATTGGACTAGAACAGTGGTCGCCAACCAGTGGTCCATGGCCCACCGGTGGTCCACGAGAAAATTTTGGCAATTTTCTCGTGGACCACCAAAGCAATTAATCCAGGCTGCATGGGAATACAAGGTTGCGCCACCCACATGGCCCGTGGGAACCCTCCCTGTCCATTCACTCCTTACCTGGCAAACTGGCCTGCTAAGTTGCTATTTTTCCTTTTTTTTCCCCCGACCATCATCTGTTCTGCTGTGCTGGGAGATTTAGATTAGCTAGAAAGCAGGAAATGGTTGGATTTCTTGCTTTCTAGCGAACCTTTAGATTTTCCGCTCTGCGAACCTCCCTTAGGACTGAAGGTTCTATTATTCAGTGCAGACTCAGATAGCCAATAGCAGAAACACAGATCTCAAAGTGAATCTGTGATTCTGTGAGCAACTCAATCTACCTGCCTGCTTTGCATAATTTTGGGTAAAAGTTGTTCTTTTTTCATAAAAAAAATCAATATTTATATACATGGTTTGTTGTGAGTTAATTTTCTGAGTTTGTTTGCTGGCAAATTTTATGTGACAGACTCAGGTAGCCGATGGCAGAAAGATAGATCTCTGAATCTGTGATTCTGTGAGCAACTCAATCTGCCTGTCTGCTTTGCCTGATTTGGGTAAAAGTTGCTCTTTTTTAATAAAAAATTCAATATTTACATAAATATTTATAATATTTGCATATAAGCCATGCCCAGCCAGTCACATGGCCACCAAGCCACACCCACAAATTAGGCCACGCCCAAGAACTGGTTGTTAAGAAATTTGAATCCCACCTCTGCCTCTGTGTGTTTGTGTGTGTGTGTGTGTATTTGAGAGAGAGAGAAGGAAAGGGAGAGAGAGAGAGGTTAGATCAGATCTCTCTCTCTCTCTTCCAACAATGTCAGCAAACCACCATCAGTCAAAATTCATATTAGTGGTCACCAGGATTTAAAATTAGGAGTTTGGTGGTTCCTGAGGTCCAGAAGGTTGGAAGCCCCTGGACTAGAAGACCTCCAAGGTCCCTTCCAACTCTGTCATTCTTTTCTGTTTTTTGTTTTGTTTTGATTTGTTCCATTCTGTTCTGTTTTATCTGTTCTGTTCACCTAAACATTTCAGGAAGCCAGAAGTTGATTTGCTTATTACAGTATTTTGTTTTCCTGTTTATTAACAAATTAACCTTGACATATTTGCTGCACGTATTGTTTTTTTTGAAAGTATTTTTATTGCAATGATTTTCCTTGGAGCTTTTAAAAAATATTTTCCAGCAAACTGTTCTGTGTTCCCCTGGAAAAGTAGTTTAGAAATAAAACAAATATATACATTTCCTGTAGGACAGGGTTTTTTTGTTATTTTTGAAAAGGATGGGAACATTAGATCTGGCATATAAAAGTTCAGATGAGAACATGATTGCAGCAGAGATATAGAAAACATTTAAAAGTCATCTGGATTAAAAAAAACTTTTAAAAAACTAAATTGTAAAATAAGTGTATGAAGCCTCTATTAGGTTTAATTTTATTACACATCAATCCCATCCCATCCCACCAGTGGTGGGATTCAAAAATTTTTACTACCAGTTCTGTGGGTGTGGCTCAGTGGGCTTGGCTTAATGGGCGTGGTGTGGCTTGGTGGGTGTGGCAGGGGAAAGATACTGTAAAATCCCATTCCCTCCCCACCCCACTAACCTGCTTCCCAGCTCCGTTCTCCTGTGCAGGACAACCAAAGAAGACCCAGCCGATCAGCTGGGACTCAGAAGGCAGAGAATAGATGGGGGCAGATGGTATTTGCCAGTTCTCCGAACTACTCAAAATTTCCGCTACCGGTTCTCCAGAACTGGTCAGAACCTGCTGAATACCACCTCTGCATCCCACCCCCCAAAAATGTAAAGGTGAAAATTCTGTCTAAATTACTATAGTGATTTCATGATGTCACTTCGTGGTTAACAAAAAATAAATAAAATCCTGCTATATTTTTAAAGTGGAGCTGTCAACTGCAAAAAAAAAAAAATTGCATTCCTTCCCACTTTATTGCTTTATTGCTTCAGGCAATTGAGATTTACTAACTATACATGTGGTTCAGTGAACAATCACTTAGATCCTATAAATCATCATAATTTGTTTCCTTATAGCTGAATATATGCCTGAAAGATCTATGGAGACAAATATCTCTAGATTTGCTCTACATAATTCACAAGTGACATCTGACCCATAGTCCTTGCAAAGCATTTAGAAAGTTGGCTTTAGGTAATTTGGCCACGCTCTTCTTCTAAACTGTTTTTTCTTACAAATTCCATAAATTGCCATGGAACTCATCCAAAAACTATATACTTAAATTATCTATCAATTCAGGTGGTATGGATAGATATCTGGCACCGCCAATCCATAAATATTAAACAATTATTATAAGCATTTATTTTTATGTTTATCACTGTTTTAATCCCAGTTTATGAGGCTAACCAAAGTGCTATAACTTTAAAGGGCTGCAGGTAAAACCTCTGCTTTAGAAAAATCACTCTTCGAAGTTGGTTAAAGTTTTGAAGGAAGAAGCTTCTCACAGCCATTCTAATGTAGAGGAAATCCTGATTAAAACAGTATCGTACAGCTAGGAACCATTTTATCTTAAAAGAGAAAGAACAAATGCAGAGTCTTCACTGAAGAATGCGCCTTTTATCTCGCATGTTAATGTAAACACTGTAACAATAAAGAACAAGATTTATTTTTAACTTGGCTTCACCAAAGCTCTGTTGCAATGACTAAAGGTGACAGTTTAGAGAAATATTAATCAGATACATCTATTTAAAGCGCTATCAATTTTCTTTTTTATTATTTTTCTACAGAAAAGCTAAGTCGCCAACCCAGGGCAATGAAGAAAATCAGAGAACTCTTGGCCTACCGCCGGTTCTTTCTCATTGTTTTTACTCCCCTTCTGCTGCTTCCATTGCCTCTCATCATCAAAACCAAAGTAAGTGAGAACGGCTGAGCTTTTTCAGGTTGGGTCTGTTTAGATATGCTTGACTGTCCCTGGCAGGGCCAGCATACTGAGATGCATTGACTGGGAAAGGCTGGGCTGTATATTGACATTGAATTGTTTTTCCTGGCTATATCACTGAGGTCCGATATTTTATGCTCTATTGATCTCAGAATGAAATTCCGTACAATGTAATAATGTATATGACTTGAAAAAAATCAAGGCTCTTTTCCTGATTTTTCTTAATGTGATTTTGATGGATAAACTGAGAAGTCATCAATCAAAATATTTCATATGTTTTGAAATCACAGCTCCTCACAAAAATCCTAGAGAATTACATAGATCTTTATGTTTTAGTATGTTGGCATTTGAAACCAATGTGATTTATGAATCATGGCTTATGACAGGTTTTGTAGAAACCCACTCAATTGTGGTTTAATGAAAGCAAACCTTGACTTACTGTGTGAGCCTTGTCACAAACCTAAAATACGTTTAGTTGTGGATAGAAAATTACTAAGAACTGTGGAAGTTTCAAATTACATCTAAGGCAACAAGGCTGGAAAAAAAAACCTTACAGAGAGAATCCCTCATTTTGAAATATAAGGAATATCAGTTAATTCTGTCTTAATAGAATGAAATAAAGGAAAAGATGAAAATCATTTTTACAATTGCTATCATATATTCCAGAGGATATCCCCTACCCTAATTCCTAGTTTACACCTTCAGACAAGGCAGAATTTTAAAAGTATGACAGAGAATACAATACAAACCCTTCTTCCCCCAAAGAAGACATTTTCATGAATCTGAACTTGTTAAATTCTCGTTTGTAATATTTGTATTCACAAAAAAGTATCATGTAGGCCCATATATCCTTTGGGATATATGCAAGCTTCAAGCATTCTTATTTCATTTTCCTCTGAAACAGCTGCATTTTCTTCACACTTCTCCTACATATCTCTTCTCTGGAAAGGTTTCTCACCAGTCTTTCCCTCTGTTTGATACCTTAAACTGCCTTCCACTTATTTTGATTTTAAAACAAAGTGCCATTTATCTATGGGTCATTGTATGGAGGTAGCTGGGAGATAGAATTCAGCAGGTATTGATTTTTTTTAATGCATTAGATGATTTCAATACTAATTGATCAGTACCCTCTAAGTTCTATGTGCACCTGTGACTGATTCATGAGGACCAAGGTACCAATTAAGGATGCAGTTGCCAAGAATGCAGCCTAGACATTAAGAAAACATTACAGAGATTGCGTATGAATGCAGCATTTTCTATTTAACATCTTCTTGTGGCAGAAGGTTAAACCAAGCAAATAACAGCAGCTTGTCAACTGGACAAGTGTGGCTTTTTATCTGCCAATGGAATCAAGGCATTTGTCAGACATTAATAATGTAAATGAGTGAATTTTTGACTCCATGAAATTCTACAACAAAACTTGAGTTTTGAGAAGCTGTCAATTGTCATCCTGATCAATGACTGTACCAGTTTTATTACCCCCCCCAACTTTTTATGTCTATATATTTTCACAGTACTGCACAGTTCCTTTAAGTGGTAAAGGAGGGAAATAAATCTCCCCTAATTTAGATTTTCTCCCCATCATAATTAGTCATAACAGCATTTTTAGAGAAGTTATTCTGAGAACAAACAAAAATAGACTCCAAAGATTGAAAGGCGAATCTATCACGTTCACGTAACATTCGTTTCTCTTCTCTAGTATCTTTTATATTATGAGTTTGCCATGCATCAATATATACTATCAAATACACAATCCTTTAGGCCAGGGATGTCAAACTCACGTCATCACAGCAGTGTCATGTGATGTATTGAGACTTTTTTTCCCCTTCACTAAACCGGGAGTGGGTAGGGCCAGCACATGAGGCATCCGGCCCACGGACTGCGAGTTTCACACCCCTGCTTTAGGCATATAGATGTCTGTTTGGATATACAGGTAGTCCTTGACTGACAACCACAATATATCCCAAAATTTCTGTTGCTAACTGAGACAGTTGTTAAGTGAGTTTTGCTCCATTTTATGATGTTTCTTGCCACCGTTGTTAAGTGAATAACTGCAATTGTTAACTTAGTAACCTGGTTGTTAAGTGCATCTGGGTTCCCCATTGAGTCTGTAGAGATTCTCACTCGTCCAGGTCATGGTTGTCCCAAAGGTGCTTTTTCAAGAGGCAACTGGACTTGTTGTTTTTTTTCTTTGAAGACATTTCACTTCTCATCCAAGAAGCTTCTTCAGCTCTGACAGGATAGTTGGGAAGCTGTCTGCAAGGAATATAAATCCTTCCATTCCCCGCCTTCAAAGAAAAAAACAGTTGCCTCCTGAAAAAGCACTTTTGGCTTCCTCATTGAGTGCTTGTCAGAAGGTTGCAAAGGGTGATCACATAATCCTATGAACCATCATAAATATGAACCAGTTGCCAAGCACTCAAATTTGACCACATGGCCATGGGGATGCTGCAATGGTCATAAGTGTGAAAAATGGTCATAAGTCCCTTTCTTCAGTGCTATTGTAACTTTAAATCATCACTAAATGAACTGTTTTAAGCCAAGGACTACCTGTATAGATGGATGCGATGGATATATAGAGCAACATATCTGTTAGAGAAACATATGTTGACATATGAAATGTGCATTAAGCAGAGTCTCATTGTATATTTATGGAACCTGGTATCATTTATATAGCCATAATAAGTTGGAAGGACACTCTTTGGATATTTTAAGTTAGGAAAAATGGGAAATATGATATAGTACTAAGAATAGTACAGAGAGCAGTAAAGAATCTTACAACATATTGAGCTGTGACCTAGGAGCTATCAGTCTTAATTTTTCTTAGTTTTTCAGCTTGTATAGCTCTATCAAGTTCAGATTATTTCCCTTGAATTTTTTTAAAGTTTGCAGTAAAATATTCATGTATTTTGATGCCTATTTCTTTAAGCATCCACATTTGTGTATGTATTATGTCTCTAACATAATATTGTCAAATATCTTTGACCAATATGAGAATTTTTACATTATTTTTACAAATTTATGTTTTTGTGAACAAACCTTTCGTGTAGGTGAGTTATCATTCTCAATGCTTATGCCGTGCAAAATTCAAAAATAGCTATGTCTATGTATTAATTCAAACATGTAATGTTAAATAAGTATTCATAAGTTTGCCAGATGTCAGCTGAAAAATTCCTGGCAGGTAAAAGAAATTTTGATAACTTCTACTATCTAGGGGCCATCCATATTTGAACATAAATATATGTATATACCCATCTATGTTGAGGGTATCCATGTACATAGCTGCAATTGTCATCTCTACATGTGATTTGATAGTGGTCTTTCTATAATTTTCTAAAAAGCAATTTTTGCATCATATAAGTATGTTAATGTTTGATACCAGAGTTCTGATTCTTAGTCATTCTAAATCATCAGTAGTTATGCAGTAAAATTTTGCATGGCATCTTAAGAAATTAATCATTGTTTGGAAAATATGTGTTAAATATGTATGACTAGTCACAAAAGGCAGGTAACCTCTTACTGCACACTCTAGGTGCTTATATTTATTGCTGGATTTTCTTTTTAGAACATAATTCTGTAAAAATGAAAGTGTTATAAAAATGAGGTTTTATTACTGCCTTTTCAACAAATTGCATGCAATAAAATAGAGATGAATAAATTTCTCTTGTTCACCATCTTACTGAAATGTAGCTGTGCCTAAGAGATGGATAATTTAGTTTCAGGCAGAGAGAAGAAACTATGCTCAATCTGTTATTTAAATGATTAATCTTTCTGGCTAATCTTTCTTCTCTAGCGTATGTGCACAAGGATAGTTTAAGGCATCCTTCATTTAATGGAAAGAGAAGAAAAACTGGCCGTAGAAGCTTTAATGTGTATAGATTTTGTCTTTGCTTTGGTTTCTTGATGATTTCTTTGCAATTTTACTGAAAGCGGGAAACAAATAGTGATTTCCTGTTTTTAATTACCACTCTGGGACACAATCTGTTACAGAGTGCTAAGGATGTTGAAAAGCAGACAAAAATGTTCCATCATTAAGAATGGATCTTAGGGTCCCAGTGACACATATATCACATAGCTCCATGGAGACTATCCTTTGTATTTCCGCCCCAGAAGTTTTTAGAAGGGCGAACTGAACAAGCACAAAGAAACATGTCCTCAATCCCATTTAGGACATTATGCTAGATCTCAGCCCAAGCATGCACACTTCAGCAGATAGGAAGTGTTAAGTTTGGAGCATGAGCGCGAATAATGGAGATGAGCCGGTGAAACGGTGAACTTCAAACTCTTTACAAAAACAATGGCTGCTACAGCCTTCCTTATATAGGCAACTTATTAGATATTCAACCAATGAAAACCCGGGAGCGCTAGCTCCGTTAAACCAATGAGGGAGGCTCGTTAATGGCCAATCAGATTCACCTGAATGGACCAATCTGATATCGCCATTAACGGCCAATCAGAAGTGCAGGGCCAGAACCCTGTACTTGACTTCAAGTTCTTGATAACTTTATTAACACATTTATTCATTCACAACACCCCTTCCCCCTGGGTTCTGTTTACGGGGTGCGGTTACGTAGTCCTTGAGGTAGGACGGTTGTTTTGTTATTCTAGTTGACTTTCATTGTACCCCCGGTATTTGGCTGCACTCTTGATGAAGTAGGGCGTTGTTTGGTGAAGGGGGTGCCTCTGACCCTGAGTTTGAATTTCCGTTGTCACCAACTTCTTCGGTATCCCCAAGAGGCAAGCTCACTCCCATCCCTGATTCCTCTTCATGTGTTTCCGTTCCACTATCGTTCCTTTCATTGAAGTTTTCTGCTAATTCGAGTTCATCTTCCTCCATATCTCCTCCCCCCTCAGTTGGGGCATCAGGAAACTCGGAGATCCCTGATTGCAGCCTTGATCGTACTTGATCAATATGGTGCTTCCATAGTCTGTCATCGCGGCATTGTACGAGGAAGGATCTAGGGCCGGTTACTTGGACCACAGTCGCTTCTACCCACAACGGATCGCCCGACAAATTTTTAGCAAATACCAAGTCGCCTACCTGGAAGGTACGGCATCGCCCGCTGGATCCGTGTGGTTTCTCAGGTTCGTAGGAGGGGTGTAGGCAGTTGAGGTTGGAGCAGAGCTTCCGCCCCATTAGCAACTCTGTGGGAGTTTTGTTGGTGACGCTGTGTGGAGTGATATGCTGTAAAAAGAGGATCTGGTTTATTTTTTCTTCAATGTTATCATAGTCCATTTTTTGTAGCATTATCTTGACGAATTGTATCATGCGCTCGACCCTTCCATTGGCCGCAGGATGCACAGGCGAAGTCAGCACATGGCGAATACTGCGGTCCGCCAGGAACCGTTCAAAAGACAGCGTGGTAAATTGGGGCCCATTGTCGGATACCAGAACGTCTGGTAATCCATGTGTTGCAAACAGTCTGTCCAGTTTCTTAATGATCGCTTCAGTTGTTGTGTTCTTCATTTGATGGATTTCGAGCCAGTTCGAGTAGGCATCCACTGTTAACAAGAATGTGTGGCCTTTGGTAGGTCCAGCAAAGTCCAGATGGATATGGGACCAGGCTCCCCGCGGGGTTTCCCACTCGGTTGGGGTTGCTCTTGGTGGGGCGTTGCTTACTTCCTGGCATTTGTGACAAGCTTTGACCCATGTTTCGATTTACTTGTCGATGCCTGGCCACCATGTGTAGCTTCGTGCGAGGGCTTTCATGTGCACGATGCCAGGGTGGCCATCATGCAAGGTTCTTAGGATTGCTCGTTGAAGTCGCTCTGGGACAACGACTCTATCTCCCCAGATAACGCAGCCCTTTTGTGAAAACAGTTCTGTTTGACGACTTTTGAATGGGGCGTAGTCATCAGGTACCTGGTCCAATGTCCATACGCGTTCCACCCAACTGAGGACTCGTGCTAAGGTGGGGTCGCATTTTGTTTCCATCGCGATATCTCAGGTTGTTAATGACGTCGTGCGAAACATCTCGATCTGCAACATTGTCACTGTAGGTGTGGGGTCATCAATGGTCTCTGGAAGCGGTGCTTGGCTCAAGGCGTTGGTGTGGGGAATGGCTTTCCCCGGGCAGTGTTGCAGCCAATAATTATAGGCAGCCAAGAATTCTGACCAACGAGTCATTCTGGGAGATAGTATATAGGGGGTCGGTTTATCTCCGGCTATTATTCCCAGCAAAGGTTTGTGGTCAGTCACTATAGTAAAAGCTTGGCCGTACACGTACTCATGAAATCTTTTGACAGCAGACACAATAGCAAGGGCTTCTTTATCAATCTGACTGTAATTGTGTTCTGCTTTTGATAACGTCTTTGAGAAATAGGCAACAGGGGCTTCGCTACTGTTTGGCAAAACGTGGCTCAAAATGGCGCCTACTCCAAAAGGCGAAGCATCACACGTGATCGTAAACAGCAAGGTCTCATTGTACTGCATTAGTACAGCATCAGAAGTCAATAGTTTTTTTACATTTTGAAATGCCTGCTCTTCTCTATGTCCCCATGCCCAAATTGCTTTTTTGTCTAATAAACGGTGTAAGGGTTCAGCTATCGTTGCCTTGTGTGGCAGGAATACATTATAAAAATTGATAAGGCCTAGAAATGCCTGGAGGTCTTGCCTTATTTTGTAGTTTGGGAGCGTTTTTGATTGCCCTCAGTTTGCTATCGGTAGGGTGAATGCCCTGGCTATCAATCAAATACCCCAAGAATTCGACACGATCTGTACACAGTTTACACTTATTTTTCTTCACTCTAAGACCTGCGTCTTTGAATTTCTGGAGGACCATCCTCAGGCGATCCCGTAAAAGTTTCGGGGTAGGGGCAGCGATTAACACATCATCAAAGTAAGGAACAATGCCTTTTATCCCCTGTAAAGGTCTTTCCATCAAGCTCTGGAAGATCCCCGGGGCTACACTCACTCCAAATTGGAGTCGGGTACATTTAAAAGCACCACTGTGCGTCACGATCGTCTGTGCTTGTGCCATTTTTTCGTCTACCGGCAGTTGTTGATATGCCTGAGCTAAGTCTAGTTTAGCGAAGACTTTTCCGCCCCCCAGGGAATGGAGGAGGTGCTGCACCACCTGTACTGGATACGCGTTTTGCTGCAGGGCATGGTTCAGGGTGGCTCGGTAGTCCCCACAAATTCTAATTGATCCATCCGGCTTAATGGGTGTCACGATTGGGGTCTCCCAGGGAGAGTGATCGGTGGGCTCTAACATACCCTGGGCTATCAATTTATCAAGCTGCTCATCAATCTTTGGTTTAAGGGCGAATGGAACCCGACGAGGCTTAAGGCGGATAGGAGCTACTTTTGGATTAAGGTTAAATGATATCGGGGTCCCCTTGTACTCGCCTAGTATTCCTGCGAAGACGTCCTTGAATTCTTGGATGAGATCCTCCTCCCAGTTGCTGCTGCCGATTCGGTTAATGCCTGCCACTTCAATGCCAAGTGGAGCGAACCATTGGAGGCCTAACAGGCTAGGCCGGTCCTTATCAATCACAGTCAGGGGTAGGTATGCTGTACGGTTCTTGAACGAGACCCGGATTCGACTGGATCCTATGACTGGAATCCAATTCCTCTGATAGTCTTTAAGTATAAATCTTTGGAAATGGAGGTCTTGTCACCGGACCATAGGGATAAGCTGCTTGAGGGTCTTCCAGGAAACCATTGAGAGGGACGATCCTGAGTCGACTTCCATCAGGCAGGGCTGGTTTTCGATGGCCACTTTAACCCAGATTTTCTTGGCATCCAAGGAGGAGGCGTGACCAATAGTGATAGTTTGGTGAGCCTCTTCTCGCTTCATGGGGCGGTTTAAGGTTCTGTTTCTGTAGGAGTGGTCAACTGGTTTTCGCCTTACAGGACGGTTTCCTGTCGATTGGCGATAGTTAGCCCCTTTCGAGGGCTGGCTGAGTCTTGTAAAACTTCTGCAGACCCATCCGATATGGCCTCGTTTCCTGCACTCATGGCAGAGTGCGTCGCGGAATTTGCATTTGGACCGGGGGTGGCTTGCCCCACAACCAGCGCAGGGGTATTGGGACTTCTGGTATTGGTCCCATTCGGACTGCAGTCGATGGACCTCTTCTTCGTCGCTGTCTGACGACGAAGAGAGGTCCTCATGGTGGGCCATCAAAAGTTGTCCTTCTGACTTGGGTAAAATGTCACCGATCGGTTGGTGAACCGGAGCGCGGTTGCGGTGCATTCGGGCAGCCGACTTCCTGGTTGCTTCTGCTGCAGTAGCATCAGTGATGGCATCTGCAAGACTGATGTCGCCTTTCGCCATCAGCTTACTCTGCACGTGCGGTGCATCTAGTCCCAGAATTATTCGGTCTCTCAGGGCCTCTTCCAGGTCGGCGAACCTGCAGAGGCCTCCCAGGTTATAGAGATCCGCAACGAAATCTGAAACACTCTCTCCTTTCCGCTGGTCTCTCTGGTAAAATTCATGGCGCCTCACGAGTGTTGGCATGGTCGGTGCATAGTGGGCTCTCAGTAGAGGTTCGAGGACATCCCAGTCCATAGACTTTACTTCTGCCAGTTTCGCTGGTGCCTTAGCCATCTTGAATACGGTTGGCCCACAATGCGTTAGGAATACCGCCCGTTTCTTCCCGGTCGTGGCATCCTTCAAATTGTTGGTTTCCAAGAAAATTTGGAAACAATCCATATAGGAGTCCCAGTCTTCTTGCGCTGGGTCGAATGGAGTGGGTGGTATGACACCATCGGACATGGTTCCGCCATTGTGCATTTCTGCCACGTGCTCGGTTATCGTTCTTCATTGTTCAGTCAGCTCTGACGTCTCCACATCCCACCCTCGTCGCCAGTGTTAAGTTTGGAGCATGAGCATGAATAATGGAGATGAGCCGGTGAAACGGTGAACTTCAAACTCTTTATTTACATGGTGTAACAGCTCAAAAACAATGGCTGCTACAGCCTTCCTTATATAGGCAACTTATTAGATATTCAACCAATGAAAACCCGGGAGTGCTAGCTCCGTTAAACCAATGAGGGAGGCTCGTTAATGGCCAATCAGATTCACCTGAATGGACCAATCTGATCTCGCCATTAACAGCCAATCAGAAGTGCAGGGCCAGAACCCTGCACTTGACTTCAAGCTCTTGATAACTTCATTAACACATTTATTCATTCACAACGGAAGTATAGGAGAATGACTTCATAAATGGCTTGTGTCCTAGGGCAGGTGTCCCCAACCGCTGGTCCCTGGACTGATTCCGGTCCGTGGATCATTTTTTACCAGGCTGCAAAGCTTGGGCGCCACCATCTTGTTTCGACAGCACTTCTGGGGTTTCGGTTGCTTCCGGGTTTTTGGTTGGAAAGCAGCGTTTGGGTGCTCACACCTTAGTTACATTGAAGGGGGTGGGCAGCTTCGAACGAAGAGCCGTCCCGATGGCGGTGGAGTCTCACGTTACTCAGCTACCGGTCCGTGGAAGAATAAATAATCGTGAAACCGGTCCCTGGTTCGAAAAAGGTTGGGGGCCACTGTCCTAGGGCATTCATTTTTGTTTGTTTTTTGAGGACAAAGCTTAAGCAAAAGAAAGAACTCCATGAAGGCACATCCCCAGAATACAAATCTTATATAACTGAAACCAAAACGAGGACAGTTGGCCTACAGACTGAAAACTGCCATCAGCACAATATTTTTTAAAATCACTTCTATATAGTTATTGGAGTGGTCCGGTGGCCTAGAGGTGGAGCTCTTACCTCATAATCAGGAGGTTGTGTGTTCAATCCTAGGTAAAAGGCAGATATTTCTCTCTCTTGGCACACTGAGAATGTATCTGCTGAACAAAACTCCTCATTTGCGACAGGAAGGGTATCCAGCCATTAAACACTCTGCTAGCTCCATTTAGTTGCCCAGACTCCACCCTGCAAGGGATTATGGGCCCATTAGATGATGATGATGACGACTTCTATATAGTTATCAAACTAACTGCCCAGATAAGTGCATTTCAGTCAGCAGAATAGAGCATTGCCATGAAATCACTTGATTTTAGTCCAAATAAATGTTATTCCCTTTTAGTAAGATAATGTGAAAGTTCAATTCAAATTGGCATGGTTAATTTTTGTATATAGAGGTTGTATATAGAGGTTAGCTTTGTTGACTGAAGGATTCATTGAAGCTTGCAGTTTGATAAGGTGTCTAAACTTTGTTGTACAACTGTATATTTTGAATTGTATTTTCTTTTTGGTTCTTTGGATTTTGTCACTTGGCTACAATTATTGTCTAATGTAAATCTAATTTGTTTTAAATTATTTTTTTGTAGGAAGCAGAATGTGCATACACATTGTTTGTGGTTGGCGTCTTCTGGCTCACAGAAGCTTTGCCTCTGGCTGTTTCTGCATTAATTCCTGCTTTAATGTTTCCACTGTTTGGAATATTGTCTTCAAAAAAGGTATATCTCTTCTGTTTGTTTCTTTTTCTCTGTTTTTACTCCACCAGTCAGTCAATTTATATTTCAAAGATTACAATGAGTGTACTCTCTTTGATGAAACGTTGGTTTATAATGTGCTAAATACTAAAAGGAGGGCTATGAGATCTAAACTACAAAAATCCAGAGCACCACTAGGCCAATAAAGATACCCAACTCTGATTCTTTGCTCCTGCCTAGTTGCTATTTGTGGGACCAATTTAATAATTCTATTAAAAAGTCCTGTTTACTTGGAACACATCTTGAAACCATCCTGGCTTGCATTTATCTCCGCATCAGAGATGATTGTGCTACAGAAATTTAAAAACAGAGCTAGTCTAGTACAATGCTTAATAAATAATACCAGATTAAAAACCAGGAAATTGTAAATTCTAATCCCGCTTTAGGCATGTAGCTGCTGGGTGACCTTGAGCCAGTTACTCTCTCCCAAGGCAGCGGCAAACCAATTCCAAAAAAACTTGCCAGGAAAACTGCAGGAACACAGACTGAGCAGGCTGCTCTATGAAGACGCTTGCTTGCTTATAATACTAAAAACAAAATCACTTTTCATGAACTGAGCCATACAATGGCACTGAGATCACTTAGACCAGGGGTCTCCAACCTTGGGCACTTTAAGCCTGGAGGACTTCAACTCCCAGAATTCCCCAGCCAGCAAAGTCCTCCA
>BHEV01025838.1:0-16577 GCA_004319985.1 Emydocephalus ijimae
GAATGCGGTATCTGCTATCCCGCATCAGATGGGCTGCTCATGAAGGGGAGCGCAGGAGGAAGAAAACACAGCAGGCTGGGTGTCTTGGGATGAGCGAGCCCCGAATGAATCGGAACACGTTCTTTTATTGTGTTTAATACAAAGGGAAAGAATATTTGAAAAGATTANTATTGCAGGATATATTTGATACAAAGTATTTTCAGAATATGAAAAGGCATACAATTTCTTTAGCATGTGAAAAGGCATACAGTTTTCTCCAGCATGTGAAAAAGCATACAGTTGTTACATTTGAATGCTTCATAATTACAACACATTTCCAACATTTTTCAGATTTGTTCTTGAACATTCTTGCTATTTTTGTTGGGGGAAAATGCCACCTGTAAAAACACCTTATGCAAATTTTCTTTATATGCTGTTGACATTGTCATTTTATAATTTTGAGTCCCTAATTTTTGCCATTTCTCAAGATCAATCCCATATCCAAAATTCTTCCCCCAAGCAATCATTGTTTCTTTGACTTGTTCTTCTTCTATTTTAATTTCTAATAAATATCCATATAATTTTTTAATCACCTTTTCATCAGTACCTGTCAAAATCCTATCTAAATCAGTCAATTTATCATAGAAACATTCTGTTTTAGAATATCATACCTTGAATGTATTTGCGTATATGAAAACCAATTCATCTTTATACCTTGTTCCTCTAGTTTTTGCATATATTTAAGTTCACCCTTTTCATTCAATATTTCACCATATCTAACTGTTTGTTCCTTTTTGTATATTATAGGGTAAGAAAATGCTTCAATAGTCGATAGCCAGTCTGGATTTTCAAATAACATTGCCTTTTAGTTTTCTCCCAGTTTAACCACAGAGACTCCCGTATATAATGTCTTCTAAAGTACCCCTGTGTTTTAGTTCCTTTATACTATAAAAAACCATGCCATCCCAACAACAGATCATGTCCTTCTAATGTCAACAATCTAGCATTTCTTAATGTTATCCATTCCTTAACCCACATCAAATTTGNTCTGGATTTTCAAATAACATTGCCTTTTAGTTTTCTCCCAGTTTAACCACAGAGACTCCCGTATATAATGTCTTCTAAAGTACCCCTGTGTTTTAGTTCCTTTATACTATAAAAAACCATGCCATCCCAACAACAGATCATGTCCTTCTAATGTCAACAATCTAGCATTTCTTAATGTTATCCATTCCTTAACCCACATCAAATTTGTAGCTTGGTAGTATAGCTCCCAATTAAGCAAACTAAATCCTCCTCTTATTCTAGCATCTTGCAAAAATTTTAATTTTATTATTGCTTTATTACCTTGCCATTTATATTTCAACATGATTTTATTTAAATCTTCAAAGTAGTCTTTTCCAAACCTAATTGGAATTGTTTGGAACAAATATAAAATTCTGGGTAATATATTCATCTTGATTGTTGATATTCTTCCTATTTATGACACTTGTAAATTTTTCCATTTCACCAAATCTAGTGCTATCTGCTGCTTAAATTTAATATAGTTATTCTCTTTTAGTGTACTTCATCTTGCTGTTAAATGTATCCCCAAGTACTTGATCTTATTTGTGACCTGGATTTTCAATACATCCGCCAATTCGTCCTTTTGTCTTGATAACATATTCTTTGTCAAAATCTTTGTTTTGTCTTTATTTATTTTCAAACCAGCTACCTTCCCATATACCTCTATCTTTTCTATCAATCTTAATGCTGTTTCTAGTGGGTCTTCTAGAATGAAAACCAGATCATCTGCAAATGCTTGCAACTTAAATTCTTCCTTTTTAATTTTCATCCCTTTTATGTCCGTTTCTTCCTTGATATTTCTATTTAGCACTTCCAAGATTAACACAAACAACAAAGGTGACAGTGGCAAACTGGCAAATTCTTTTTTTAAGAATACAGTGTGTATTTTAAGAATGTACCCAGCAGAATCTGAATGGAAGTTATGTATTATATTGAATGTTACAACTTTAGGGAAAAGATATAAAGGCATCATACTCCAATCAGTAACTACAGGAGAAATTTTGTTTAATGAGAAAAGATAATAGATAATTGAAACAGGACAGGCAAAAAATATAAATACAATGATTTAAATTGAGATGAGATAATTAAAATCAAATTGAGAAAATTAAAAGAGGGGAGAAGCTATGCAGAAAATTTAAAATAGTAATAAGATATGGAATAGAATATAAAAATGAGCATGAACCTGAATTTGTGTCTGTACAAAAAAATGTAACCCGGGATTATGCTACTTTAAAAAAAGATGTTTTATTTGTATTTTTTTTCTCGTTGTGAAAACTCAAATAAAATTTACAAAAAAAAAAAAAATCTCACCAAACCAGCACACTTTCTCTTTCTGTTCTCTCCCATTTCGAAGCTGTCCCAACTTCAGCAGCTTTAACGGCTGTTGTTAGGGATACACACCCTAGCAGAACGTGCAACAGCAGTCTAGCAGGTTGGCAAATGATGTGAGATAAACGCTGTTGTAGTTTACACTCAGTAAGACAGATACACTGTGCCAGTTAAATAATTTTTTTTATTCTAGCAAGAGTTATAGCACAGTCAAAACAGTCCATATGTCATAAACTAGTTCAGTCCATCCAGGGATTAATCAGTTGCAAAGTCCAGTGTCAAAAATAGAGGTCAGTAAACTTACAAATAATCAGTCCAGCAATATATCTCTTTTGCAGTCAGAGATATGAAGAAAATCAAACCCCTTTTCTTCGTTTCAGCAACAGCAGGGAAACACACGCAGTTATCACCATCAATCCAACATTGTCAGCTACTACAAGTAAAAGCCAGCTAACAGTGAGCTCTCTTGCTCCCTCTTATGGTGATTTTACAACCGCACCCATAATACATGTTTTAACAGTTAAAGTGATACATACACTTAAACTCACTAACATAGTTTATATATTATTTTTACCCAAACTAAGTTAGGTAACCAATGTTATCCCTAACAGCTGTCTCTTTGCTGCTGGCAAAAAGAGTGTCTCCTGGATCTACCAGGGACTTTGCAGTATTTCTGAGATTGACAGGATGCACTCTTTACATTCACCATCTCTTCTGGATGGTTTAGATCCGTTTGGACCATCCAGGAGCAAAGATACCGGCAGAGATCTCAGACTTACAAGATCACATGCTGTATCAGCGCAATGCCAGCTCCGCCACAGTATAGAATAATTTCTGATGAGATGTTTATCATGGTATTACTGAGAAGTAAGAATAAAATAAAAGCTGGGAGAGAAGCAAAATCTAGAATAAAAATAAGAAAAATGATAGAAGTGCAAAAAACAGACAAAATGTAAATGAGGGGAAGGAGAGAGGGAGGGAGGAAGAAAATTTAATTTAATTTATCTGGCCCTCTAAAGATGCTACTGTTATAAATAGATCTTGGGTTATACAAACTATATGGAGAAACTAACAACTGTATCTTCAATAAATTTGAATATTTCATACAGGATTTTTTGAAGGTGATATGTGGAGGAGAGTATCCAAATTCTAGCGAGGCACACTGTAAATGAAAGATAAAATCTCTCCAAAATGCTACAAGTCAAGTTGATATCTTGATAATTTTGAGGCAATCCTAGCTATACTGTGTAGCATACAAATAGAAGAGAACAGAAAAAAAATCAGAAGGCTGTCACAGACAGGAAAACATCAAAAAAGTTGTGATAATGCAATTTTTCTACATGCTGGTAGGAAGAGCTAAATAAATGAAAGTGATTATTATTTAGGCAGGAACAGAATGAGAATACAATGGAAGAGAAATCAATGTGTCAGCATGTTTTGAAAGTACTTATTTAGTTTGGCATCTTCATTCTCACCATGTCTTTTCTGTCTGTGACAGCCTTTTCAGTAGGTGAAGAGTATAGTTCTGTAGCACAGAGTGGATTGGCCTTTATTGCCCAAAGTTGATTGGTCCTTTACTGCCCAAAAGCAAATTCCATCAACAGACTCCTTTAAAAAATATTTCAATTTGTATTAAAAAAAAAAAAATCAGGGCTAAATTTGTGGCACACATATACAACTGTCTGAAGGCTTGGTATTTCTAGTATAGATTTCTAAACTAAATTACAAAGTTATATTTTGTGCTATGATTATAAAAAAGTGACAGAAATAAAAGCTCACTTTTTAATTAACTATCAACTCACATTTTTTCCTCTGTCAGTTTTCCAATTGTCATTCCTTCAGGTTCTATCCCAGATATACCCAACTATTGTATCCACCAGCTTTCTGGAATGGAAAGGGCTTCTGCAGCTGATTTGCAGATGCTACCTTCACTGTAAAAATATCTTGTTTAGTCATTGTAGAAATCTAAAGAGATCAGGAACCCCAATCTAACCAGATCTACCTGCTTCCCATAATAATCACCGGCCTCTAAGCCATTGCTGCCAATATCTCCCTATTAAATTATCTGTAAACTTCTATGTGCTCTGGGAATGCGATTGTCCCTGCAGCCTTAGATTTCCTTAGCGAGTCTTCCTGATTCAGTTTAACTTCATTCTGGTCCAATTCATTCAACTTTTAACTTTCTATTAATAATCCATGTTCATTTTTACATGCATTTTAATCTCACTTTGGCTATCACCTCATGAAGTACTACGTAGAACAGAGATGATTGTGGAATGTAAATGGATGATATATCAAGACTTATTGATATTTGAAAAAGGATTTAAAATAAAGACAAGAGAACAATTAGTAAGGAAAGAATTTGCTTGTGATTGGCTTCATTATTACAGAATTTTTGAGTAAAATAACATTATTATGCTGTTTTTATTTGTGATAGTTTAATTTCAAAATACAGATGCACATACTGTAATCTTATGGAATTTCATAGGATTAAAATCACCTTTTTGAAACAGTCATGCATCTGAATTCTTCACTTTCCCCTCCTATCTACAGAATTGTATGATATTGTATCATAATTTCTCCTCGTTCCCTTGAAAGTTGCTAATGAAGTGAAATGTAAATAGGAGGAAAAATGTAATGTGTTGATGTCACAAAAAAAAACTGTATTTTTGCTAAAGCATTGGTAGCTGGCAAACTCAACATGAAATTGCTATTTTTAACAGGCTTCTTTTGTTTCTTATTTTATATTGTTCCCACATATAGCAGTAAGATTTTAATGGTAGAAAAAGTCTTCTATAACTTATCACTGGTACTCTCTTCAGTTAAAGTCATATCTGAGAAAATGTGTTGTCTATTAGTTTCCTGAATGGAACTTTTTGTCCAAGAAATAATCAAACTGATGGGAGCCACAGTTAAAGAATATGTTTCCTTCAGTATATGTCACTGTTCTGATATGTACATGAAATAAGCTGTCAAACTCCCAGCACAAAAGATTATTAAATGGATGCAACTTTCTTCTGAGCCTGTAATATACCACAAAAGCAGAGGGAATGACTTTTCAGATGAAACAGAAAACTGTCAGCCTTAGGTTTTTGAAGAGTTTATGAAAGGTAGTTTTTCTTTAAAAAACAAATAAATAAAGATATATACTAATGTCAGTCTCTACGTTTTCCTGAATAAGTCAAAAAGTTTATTCATAAGTGAATTTTCATCTATAAAATGTACTAAAAGAAATATTTCATATTTTTCAATACCATTTTTAACTTTCATTAATAGTTATATTTCCTTCTACAAATAAAAATGTTCCTCTACTACACATGCAGATTTAGCCAGCTAAATATTTATATTTCTACTAAGTCATCTTTTAATGTGTTGGATGTAGATCTGGCTTTATTTTCATGAACTTTATGTTTAACAATTAAGAAAACTTAAGAGTTTTCTGTCTTTAAATAATAAGTTCTCAGCAATCACCTATAAGTATATGAGTTCTGATTCTTAAATCCCCAATTAATCCAAGGGACAGAAAAAGAGATGTGATGTAAAATATATAAGATTTATATAAGATTTAATCAGAAATGGATTAATGTTCTGTATCGCCTTTTCTCTTTCCGAAAAGATGAAAGAGTACACACACACACAAACACAGACAGGCAAGCTGGCTCGGACTCCACAGAGTTAATTCTTTGGAACTGATAATATTCTTGGCATTCCACCACATCCTGCCTGCCAAGTCCAAACTGATAGCAAATAAAATTTTACTCACAGAAAATCACAAGGCAGTCCACAAAGAAAATCTGAAGTAAGGTTAAACTTTGTCCCATACAAAGTTTCAGGAGAAAACACACCCACTTTTATCCCCTGTGGGGTGTGGCTCAATGACTCAGCTCTGAGCCTCCCATGCCTCCTACGTTGCTGCTCACATTTCTCCCTACGATGCTGCTTCAGATCGAGCCAACACTCTTCCTCTTTACTCCCTGTCAGGGGCTGCTCAGATATGCCTTCCTCCTGATTAATCTCAGGCTGTTCCTCTCGGTTGTCTGATGGAACCTGAGGCATTACCAGGGAGGAAGGTCCTGGGGAGGAAGGCATTGCCAGAGAGGAAGGTCCTGGGGAGGAAGGCATTCCCAGTTTCTTCTCCTCATCTTCCAGGTCTTCTTCCTCTGACAGCATAGGCTCAGGAATCGGAGCCACAACAGATTAATATAGACCATAACTCAATTTTATGCATCTGATTCTTCCTGTCTCATTATTATGTTTTCATTGATGCAGTTGTTTCTTTGATTTATAAAGATGTTTTATAAAGCATATGTGATTCAGTTGTTAAAATAGTTATCTCATTTCGGAAAGAATTTTGGACTAATTATTTTCTCGCATCCTCAACATATCTCACAGGCATGCTGTGGAAAAATAGAAGGCAATTTCAGAGGTCCTAAATGAAGGGCAAGATATGCATGTGTAACCAATAAATTTTTGTTCCTGTTTTGAAGTACAAAAATGTCAGTATATGGATAGACACATTTGGAATTCTGAAAGTGTTATTACAGTGTTCTCATAAAATGACTATTATGCAAATTTCCATTTTCAGAATATGAACTTAGCCTGACCCAAAATATCTATTTGCCATTTTTATCCTTTTTTCCCCTGTTCTTTTCTTTTTCCTCTTTGCCCTCTCTTTTTTTCTTTTTTGGTGGGCATCCTTTTGCACAAATCACTGGGTCTCTAACATCCACTATTTTTATTTTTAAGAATGCTTTTGAGACTGTATAAGTCTTAGAGGGAAAACAGCTTATTTTGCTTCATGCCAGTTTCTCATTTATTAAAAAAAAATATAAACTAAGAAAGAAAATGAAATAGAGAAACAAGCCTAGCATACACCAAAGAAATTCATGTGCAGTGCATTTCAATGTCTCAGTTAATCTCATAAACTTCTCTATCCTGTATTGAAATCATATATTTTAGCACAACTTTTTATTCATTTATTCAAGATGTGGGTCTGTATTAAAGGCAAACATTTTCTATTTTAGGATAAAAGTCATAACCTCCTTATGTCACAGCTCCTTATTTCATACTAATGTCTGTTGGTTAATTACATTTTTACCCAGTACCAAATAATAATCCTGATAATTTATTAAAAAAAAAACCTGGTGCACAATGTAAAAGAGTTGCAATGAGGGAAATATGTAGGGAGGAAATTGTAGATTTTTACTTTAACTAAATACTAACAGAACAGTATTTAAAAAGACAAATGTAGGCTTCCCTTTTAAAGTTTAAATTGTATCATACAGTAAGTTGCTTGTCATGAATAATGAAATGGATGATATTCCTCAACAGTAGAATGTCAGTACTGGTAGTACTAGTACAGCCTAGCTAATTATCTTCAGAGATATTTATATTACAGGAACACAAAGAAAAATAAAAGTTTTAAAAGGCATATTATTAAACAAAGTTTGAGAAAAAGCATGGAATTCTATGATGGAAATAATAAATAATACCATTAGTCTCAGTTAAAACTTTAAAATTTAAGGAATATTAATATACAAATTATATCTCTATCCTTTATAAACAACAGATTAAATTCTGCCAATCTAAACATGTATTTTTTTTTTAATATTCTGGAATTTATGGTTGCTTTTAAGGTATTAGTGTAATTGCCAGGAGTTGCTGACAGCTAATGTATGGAGAGAGAGAAAGAGGGAGGGAGGGAGGGAGGGAGGGAGGGAAGAAGAAGAAGAAGAAGAAGAAGAAGAAGAAGAAGAAGAAGAAGAAGAAGAAGAAGTCATTTGACTCTGCTTCTCAAAACTGATAAAGTCAAAGACTACTTGCTTAGAAGCCACTTCTGCCAGAATGCTTAATAATGTAAGGAATTACAATGTTCTATGCTACAATGGTGATCTTTTAAATTAATAATGTAATAATTATATAGCTGAAGTCTAGGTGAAATGATCATTGCTTTAAAAGTAAATGTGTCCATATTTTTCGAAAAAAAGTTTTTCCAATCGTCCAAATATGCACATAGTTCATTTCTGTGGTTACTAACTCTGTAAAGTTATATTTTCCTGTCAGTCAACCAATTTCAAAGTCCATAAAGTTCATGAATGTAACATATGTTGGGAGAATAAAGCTACATTACAGCACACTAAAAAAAAAAAAAAATCCCTAGGAGGAAGATATTATCTCCTACGTATATTAACTTTTTATTTACAACAGTATTGCTATGGACCTTCTGCAGATGCTGTCTTTTCTATGACAGCACATGCTCTATGGAACAGAAAAGATTTGGATGGCCCTGACCCAGTTAGCCCTTCATAAGGTATTGAAGACTTGATTGTTTCTTTACACCTTTGGTTGGGAGGTTAGATAACTTTTGCTGCTTCTTACCTACTTTTGGTGATTGGTGTCATTGCTTTATCTTTGCTTACAACTGGGGGGTTGATGAATCATGTTTTAATCCATATACAACATCCAAGGTCGCTATTTTGATACAGGTGACCATATAAATGATTTAAATAAATAAATAAATAAATAAATCTTTACACCCAAAAAGATTTTGTTATAGAAGGACATGCGGAATTATTATTATGAAGACTTATCTTCTGAATTAAGAAATATAAGATTATATTCATAGACAGGAAACGTCATCCAGGAAAAGCAATCCTTCAGATGAAATGGACTTAACAGAACTGTAAAATGTTTTAAAGTTCAGCATTTTGAACAAGGCTTCAACAAGAAAGATTCACTTTTTTTTGTTTTTTTAAAAGACTCAATCTGATTAGTTGCTGTGGTGAAAATAAAACTCCATTGCATCTCTCTTAAAGAGACAGCTGGCCAAATGGCTTAAATCTTACCCATGTGTCTATTTCTCCATCTCCTGGTCAATTGGAAAGTATTCCAGTTATGTAATGTATGTGAGAGAGATGTTATATAAACAAAATGTACACTTAGCTTTTAGGTGTCTTAGCAAATATTACTTTTATTACACAGTAAGTGTTAGTGGAGTACCACACCCTTGTTGCCATAAATGAAACATATGTCATTCAGAGAGATGAAGGGAGGGAACATCCTTTTTGAACAAACCATTTGTGGTTTCTAGAAGAAAGACAAAGCTACAGAGGAAGACTTTGATGTATGAATGATTTATAAATTCTGCAATCTCATGATTATTCTTGAAAACATATATTGAAACTGTATGCAGAATCATGTGTAACACCCCTATCCCATTGAAAGCTTATGCTTACATATATTGAAACTGTATGCAGAATCATGTGTAACACCCCTATTCCATTGAAAGCTTATGCTTACTTTGGGGAAATATTCCACTTGTCCCTTTCCTCTGTGCAATCACTACTCTCAGGGTATTGATTGGCTAATCAAGTACACAGGACCAACGAGCCCATTTTAGGCAGAACACAAACAGGGATCAGAAGTACCCAGACTCCCCAAATTTAAAACATTTAATGGAATATGAATACAATTGCTATTAAAACCTTTGAAGGCTTCAGCAAAATTGGTATGGGAAGGGACATCACCTTATCATAGAATAGAAAGAAAGCTAGAGCAGAACAAGAGGTCTGCCTTAACTATACCTTATTCCTAATATGAAGTTGAATCTATTTTGGCCTCATTTGTTATTTACACAACTTTTCTATCTCCAATTAACCCTTGCCAGTTCAGGCTCTTGGTTATCTTGGCTGGGAGCTCATTGATCAAATCTTTAGGGTGTTTAAAAATGTTTCTGATCTTCATTATTTTGTTTAATGCTATAGTGGATCACTATTTTTTCCATGACCACAGTTTCCACTGGACTGGGAAGTGCACCCAAGTAGTTCTCATAAGGTGTCAGGTAGCAGCATTCTTCTAATTTGCCCTTACAGGTAAGACTTGTTTTTAACCTATTATGTTCTTTCAATATTCTAATTAATTAATTAATTAATTAATTCTTTATTGGCCAAGTGTTATTAGACACATAAGGAATTTGTCTTGGTGGATATGATCCCAGTGTACATAAAAAGAAAGGGTGCATCTGTCAAGAATCATAAGATATAACACTTAATGATAGTCATGGGTACACATAGGCAATCAAATCATACTAGGAAACAGTCAATATAAATCATAAGAATACAAGCAACAAAGTTACAGTCATACAGTCACAAGTGGGAGAAGATGGGTGATAAGAATAATGAGAAGATTAATGGTTATAGTAATGCATTAAATAGTTGGACAGTGTTGAGGGAATTATTTGTTTAGCAGAGTGATAGTGTTTAGGGAAAAACTGTTCTTGTGTCTAGTTATTCTGGTGTGCAATGCTCTATAGTGTCGTTGTGAGGGTAGGAGTTGAAACAGTTTATGTCCAGGAAGTGAGGGGGTCTGTAAATATTTTTACAGCTCTCTTTTTGACTCATGCAGTATACAGGTTCTAGCATGCTTCCAAAATAAAATCACTTAATAAAATATTTGTTGGTCCGTAAATATATTTCAATTTACAAATGATATTTATTTACTTTAAAATAATGTCCTTTTGCTTAAATAGGTGACAATATCTAGCTGACCTTGCCTGGACTAATATACACAGACTGACAGGGAATCCCAGAATGGTTGGATAGATGGGAGAATATACACAAATGCACATATGCGTGTATGTATGTGTGTGTATACGCATGCATACACACACACAACAGAGAGAAAGAGAGAGAGAAGGAGAGAGGGAAGGAGAGAGATGTGATAAATATAAGTGATATAGAGAGAGGTAAAGATAGATAAAGTAATGGCAAATCATTACCAAAAGGTGAAAGCATAATCACAAGGAGTTAGATTGGCTAAGGAAATATGCACACAGATAGAAACATATTTGTTGTTGTTCGTCACAAAATTGTGTCTGACCCATTGCAACCCCATGGAATGTTCCTCCAGGCCTTCCTGTACTCTACCACCCCCGGAGTACATTTAATAGAAACATATACAAAACCTAAATACAAATAAACTTTATACATTTTTGGTTACTGTTGTCAAGAAAATGCAATTACCAAATCAACTTGAAAAATAATTCACCACTTAAGACTTAAAATTGACATATATCTCTGAGTAAGTAGTTATGGATTCTTACCTGGCACTGTTGAAAGGACTTTGGCATTTCAATAAATTCTACGAATATACCCCTGGCAATGTAAACTTCCTGAAAGTTCACCCATGGACATCATGCTATAGATCTATGGAAGAGAATAATGACAACCATTCCCAGTATTCTACTGAGAACATCAAATGAATAATCATCACATAGATCAAATTATACTGGAAAATAAGCCATTAGGTAAAAAATTATTTAATATTTTTTAGATAACAGTGTACTGAGAGACAATTTTGGCACCAGACTTGAAATCAGAAGACTGTGAGTTAAAGTCCTGTCTTAGGCCCAAAACCAGTTGATTAATCTTCAGCCAATCACTTTCTCTTAACTCTAGGAAAGAGTCAATGGAAAACTATTTCTGATAAATTGTTCTAAGAACACTGCAGGAATGTGTCTGAGAATCGGACATGACTGAATGGAGGGAGAAAAAAAATAATATATTAATTTATTGTGAAAGAGCAAAGGGCAAAAGAGAGTATCAGTGATCCTTCTGATGGGTTTGGATGAAAACCAAAGGGTTTTCAGCTATTTATGTGCGAAGAAGAAAAAGAAAAACCAGTCTTTCAAAGATATATATACTATTGGTACATGGACCATGAACCAAAATAAACTTAATGCTTTCAAAGTGGAAATGTCAAGACTGAATATTGACATTCTGGAAATTAGTGAACTGAAATGGGCTGGAATGACCACATCAGAGGAACATCACATCTTCTCTAGTGAATTGTGTAAGAAATGGAGTTGGAATAAAGAAAAACAATTGCTTCAATTCATGAGATATTGTGAGAAAGCAGGCATGAGGTGTTTGAAGATTTATTTCAGAAGAAGTAACTCAGCTCAGATGTCAGAGAAGTGAGGAAAAAGCACTTCAAAGAATCTCTTTCTTAATAACTGACAATAACAGAGGCTGGTAATTTAGTCTAAGAGTTTTTAAGATTTTGTATTTACTCCATACAAGTATTAAAGTTACCTTGCTAAAATATGTGCTTCCTTGATCTTGCCAGTTATGCAGGGATTGACAGGTATATAAAATGAAGCATGAAGTAAACTAATAGAGTTCTGTCAAGAATATTCAATATTTATGGCATGTATACCTTCCCTCAACAACTGATAAGAGTCATCAACAACAAAGTCAAACTAATTTTACATTTTTCAAGCAAAGATAGTGTTAAGTTCTGCACATGGGCGCAAGGAACGGAGACAAGGCAGTGAATAGTGAACTTCAACTCTTTATTAATCATTCTGAACAAAGCAAAAACCCTAGGGCAGCAGCAGCCCTTTTATAGGGCAGGCTGCTGACTTATTAGCCAATGAGAAACATGGAAGTGTTAAACCCTTGAACCAATGAGAGTGGCTCATTAACAGCCAATCAGATTCCCCAGAATGGACCAATCCGATATCGCTATTATCGGCCAATCAGAAGTGCAGGATTAGAACCCTGCTTTTTTCTTAAGGTTTGTTAAAACTTTATTTGAGTGCTTTTATTAGTTCATAACACCCCTTCCCCCCGGGTTCTGTTTGAGGGGTGCGGTGACATAATCCCTAAGATATGTAGGTTGTTTTAACTGTCTATTGGATTTGCGCTGTCCCACCGGTTCCTGTCTATCGTCCAGTTTTGGCGGGACGTTTTTGGACATATCTAGTACAGGCGGTTCCGCATCCTCACTGGACGACTTGGTGCCACGAATGCTGTCATTGTTGTGCTCTGATCTTTGCGGGCTCGCCTCTGTTGAGGTATTCCTCTGTAGCGAGGAGAGTCCCCTCCCTGATTCTTCTTCATTTATTGCGCCCGATTGCTGACTTCCTTCACTTCTGCTTTCCACCATCTCGAATTCGGTTTCTTCGACATCCCCTCCCCCCTCAGTTTGGGAGTCACAGGAGTCGCGGGAACTGGGTTGTAGCCTAGAGCGAAGCTGATCTATATGGCGTTTCCATATTTTTCCGTCGCAGGCTTGCACATGGTACGATCTGGGCCTGGTGGTTTGAATTATGGTTGCTTCGACCCATAATGGTTTGCCGGAGAGGTTTTTGGCGAAAACTAAGTCACCTACCTTGAACTTGCGGCNTGGCGAAAACTAAGTCACCTACCTTGAACTCGCGGCATTTTCCGGGAGATCCACAGGGTTTCTCTGGCTCGTAGGATGGGTGAAGCCGGTCGAGGTGGGAACGGAGCTTGTGTCCCATCAACAGTTCAGCTGGAGTCTTGTTGGTGACGCTGTGCGGAGTGATGTGTTGGAGTAGGAGTATGCTGTTTATTTTGTCATCAATATCCCCATAGTCCATTTTGTGGAGAGGTTTTTTAACAAATTGTACCATGCGCTCGACCCTGCTGTTAGCCGCAGGGTACACTGGCAAAGTTAGAACATGGCGGATACCCCGGTCCGCTAAGTATTGTTCAAATGCCAGGGCGGTGAACTGGGGTCCGTTGTCGGAGACCAGAACATCTGGCAGCCCTTGCGTTGCGAATAGTCTATTCAATTTTCGGATGACGGACTCGGTTGTAGTATTCTTCATTTCGTGGATCTTGAGCCAGTTGGAATAGGCATACGCTGTTAGGAGGAACATATGTCCTTTAGGAGGTCCCACAAAATCAACGTGGATGCGGGACCACGGCCCCCGGGGGGTTTCCCATTCTGTTGGAGTTGCTCTAGGTGGGGCANTTGCGTTGCGAATAGTCTATTCAATTTTCGGATGACGGACTCGGTTGTAGTATTCTTCATTTCGTGGATCTTGAGCCAGTTGGAATAGGCATACGCTGTTAGGAGGAACATATGTCCTTTAGGAGGTCCCACAAAATCAACGTGGATGCGGGACCACGGCCCCCGGGGGGTTTCCCATTCTGTTGGAGTTGCTCTAGGTGGGGCACTACTGACTTCTTGCCACTTTAAGCAAGTCTTTACCCAGGCTTCGATCTGTTTGTCGATGCCCGGCCACCACGCATAGCTTTGTGCGAGCACTTTCATACGCACGATGCCGNCCATAGGATGCAGCCTTTTTGTGAAAAAAGTTCTGTTTGCCGGTTTCTGAAAGGGGTGAAGTCTTCAGGGGTTTGTTCTATTGGCCATCCTCATTCGACCCAGCTAAGAACTCGTACCAAGACAGGATCTCATTTTGTTTCGATTGCAATGTCTCTGGCTGTTAGCGGTGGTGAATGTAGTGTTTCAATTTGGAGTGTCATAAGGGTTGGACCTGGGTCATCGACGGTTTCCGGAAGTGGGGCACGGCTCAATGCATCAGCGTGGGGAATGGCTTTCCCCGGGCAGTGTTGTAATTTATAGTTGTACGCAGCTAAAAACTCTGACCAGCGAGTCATTCTAGGTGACAATATATAGGGGGTTGGCTTGTCTCCTGCTATAATCCCTAGCAAAGGTTTGTGGTTGGTAACAATAGTAAAAACTCGTCCCACATATTCATGAAACCGTTTCAACTGTTACAACAGCAAGAGGTTCTTTGTCGATCTGGCTATAGTTACGTTCAGCCTGTGATAGGGTCCTTGAAAAATAGGCAATAGGGGCCTCACTACCATTTGGTAACATATGACTCAAAATGGCTCCTACTCCAAACAGTGACGTGTCACATGTAATTGTTAAAGGCAGAGTCTTGTTATACTGCATTAAAATAGCATGTGAGGCTAGTAAGTTTTTCACTTGTCGGAATGTGTGCTCCTCTCAGTGTCCCCAGACCCAGGTTGCTTTTTTGTCGAAAAGTCTATGTAGGGGCTCAGCTACGGTCGCCTTCTGGGGCAAGAAGATGTTGTAAAAGTTAATGAGCCCCAGGAAAGCTTGGAGATCAGTCCTATTTCTGGGTCTTGGGGCATTTTTGATTGCCCTTAGTTTGCTATTAGTGGGGTGAATGCCTTGTTTATCGATTAGGTACCCCAGGAACTCTACTTTATCTGTACACAGTTGACATTTATTTTTTTTAACCTAAAGGCCAGAGTCTTTAAATTTCTGGAGGACCATTTTAAGACGCTTTTCTAGTATTTCTCTATTCAGGGCAGCAATTAAAATGTAAGGCAAGTATAGCACGACCCCCTTGATCCCTTGCAATAGTCTCTCCATCAGACTTTAAAAAATCCCTGGGGCTACGCTCACTCTGAATTGGAGTCGGTTGCACTTAAAGGTGCCTCGGTGCGTAATGATCGTCTGTGCCTCTGTGGTTTTTTTTATCTACAGGCAGTTGTTGGTACGCCTGTGCTAAATCCAATTTAGCGAAGACTTTTCNCGTTCTGTTGAAGGGCGTGATTAAGGATGGCCCGGTAGTCCCCACAAATCCTTAACGATCCATCCGGTTTGATGGGTGTTACAATTGGGGTTTCCCAACAAGCATGGTCAGTTGGTTCTAAAACACCCTGGGCTATTAATTTTTTGAGCTGCTCAGCAATTTTTGGTTAAAGGGCAAAATGTACCCGATGAGGCTTAAGGCAGATAGGGGATACTTCAGGTTTAAGGTTAAATGATATCGGGGTCCCCTTGTACTCACCTAGTTTGTCTGCAAAAACGTCCTGGAATTCCTGGACAAGGGCCTCCTCCCAGTCGTCGCTTCTGGTTTGGTGAATGCTGGCTACCTCGATCCCGAGTGGGGCGAACCATTGAAGGCCTAACAAGCTAGGCCGGTCACGGTCGACGACGGTCAGTGGTAATGATGCAGTACGATTTTTGAATGATACTTGGACTTGGCTGGATCCAACGACCGTAATTCGGTTTTCCTGATAATATTTGAGTATGATTCTTTGGGCTCTGAGGTCTTGACACCGGACAGCAGGGATTAATTGTTTAAGAGCCTTCCAGAAACCATCGAGAGGGATGATCCTGAATCGACTTCCATCACGCAAGGCTGGTTTTCGATGGCGACCTTCACTCGGATCTTCTTTGCATTTAGTGATAAGGCGTGACCGATTGTAATGGTTTGGTGTGCCTCTTCTCATCTCGTTGAAATGGCCAGTGTTTTATTTCTGTAGAAGTGGTTGTTCCATTGGTGTTCCCGACTCACAGGGCGATTTCTTGTGGTCTGGCGGTAGTTGTTTCCCCTCTGAAGTGGGCTGGATCCTTGCTTGCTTCTACAGACCTTCCCAATGTGGCCT
>BHEV01025839.1:0-21405 GCA_004319985.1 Emydocephalus ijimae
ACCCGAATAACCAAAGATCCACATACAAATACCCGCGAGAACCTCAGAAAACAAATATATATATATATATATACACATATACATGTACATATACATATACATATACATATACATATACATATACATATACATATACATACATACATACATACATACATACATACATACAAATATATATGTATGTTACCCACCTAATCCAAAAAGAAACCTCAAGCAAAATGCAAGACAGAGAACAAGAGAACGGCAAAGCCCTCCTCCCATATATAAAAGGCATTACAGACAAAATCAGCAAGATCCACCAAAAACACAACATTAAAACAGCATTCTGCACAAACAGAAAAATATCAACTATCCTAAGAAACCCCAAAGACAAAATTGAGTTAGAAAACCAAGGAGTATCTGAAATCCCTTGCACCGCTTGTCCCACCACATATATCAGACAAACTAACAGAAGAATAAGTGCATGCATTGAAGAACACAAGAACTCAATCAAAAAAGAAGAACCAACCTCTTCCCTGGTCCAACACCTCAAAGCCACAGGACATGAGATTGACTTTTAAAATACCAAAACTATCGCCAAAACCGAACACTTCAACAACAGAATAATCAAAGAAGCCATAGAGATAGAAAAATGCCCACACAGCATGAATAAACGAGATGATACCTCCCGCCTACCAGCCATTTGGAAACCTGCCCTCATGAACAAAAGGAGTACCCAACATGAAGAATGACACCAGACCCACACGCACAAGAGCCTACCAGCACACTTCCACATAGAAAGCTGACTCACACCCACACAGAAGATGAGACACAACCATGGACAAGAAGCCATACCGCAGCTGCATCACCACCCACTTCAAACCCCTCCGACCCATACATGAAGCAAACTGATGCCCACCATGAAGATGTGGCATGACCACGAACGGGAAGCCAAACAGCAGGATCACAGCTCACCAGTCAAATCCCCCAGCAACTAAGACTAACCTGAACACAACCAAGCCCCCACCTGAACAGAACACCCCCCCAACCAATCAGAACAGAGCCAAACCCCAAACCAATCAGAACACAGCCCCACCCAATCGGAACACAGCCAAGCCCCCACCCAATCAAGTCACATCCCCACTAGCAGTTAAAAGGAAGAAGCAGCTGCAAGATCACATTACTCTGAGAAGCACAAAGCCGAAGACACCAGCCTGAAGATGATGAATGAGACTTCATCAAAACATCACCTAGATACTTTCAATTTTACGCAGGAGAAAACCCGAATAACCAAAGATCCTTATATAATATATTAATTTTAATCACAGGAAATACGTTGTTTTAACAGAAGAATCCAAACCAGTTATTTCCTCAATCTGTGATCGAAGATTACAGAATACCAAAGTTGAAAGGGACCTTGGAGGTCTGATCCAATTTCCTGCTCTTGCAGGAAACCCTTTACCATTTCAGGCAAATGGTTGGACTCCCCTGTGGTATATAGGGTCTCCTGCTTGAGCAGGGTGCTGGACTAGAAGACCTCCAAGATCTCTTCCAGCTCTATCCTGATTCCAATTCTAATTAGTGATTGGAATGTATGTACATCAGAGGAAAGGATGAAAGTTTTGCAGGAGTTAGAAGCCTATTTGGAGAGCCCATATTGCAGCCTCTCCTTTCTGATTGTTTTCAGAATGCTAAAAGTACCACTTCCCACCATTTTATGGTGGGCAATTGATGAACACTGTCAAATATAAGGTAAATTTTCCATGAAGTTGACCATCTGGACATGTACCTGGCTTTCGTTCTTGCCTTTTTCTGGGATGCATTTCCAACTTATAGTCCTGGGATTTTCTCAAAGTCTCCAGTCCAAATATTCATCAGGTTTGACACTACTTAGTCTTTTGGAAGACATAACTTAACTATTTGTGAGAAAGATTCTTTCGTTTCCTTTTTTTTCCCCCCCTACTTCTTTCTCTGGAAAACAAATTTGCTAAATAACACTTTCAGGCATTCTTGTTTTGTTTCCTCTTTTCTGTGTATGATTGCACAACTGATCTTTCTTATAATTAACCCCTCTTTTCCTCCAGCAGACTAGGAACAGCAAATTTTCCTGATTTGTTCATCAGAAAGGCAGACAATGTATGCAATTGAATTAAATGCTGGTTACAATTGAACCTCAATCATGGTTTGCCACCTCCAAGGGAATCTGCGTTTCAATCAGAATAGAGCTGGAACGGACCTTGGAGGTCTTCTAGTCCAGCCCTATACCATTTCAGACAAGTGACTGTCCAGTCTCTTCTTAAAGAACTCCACCGATGGAGCACCCACAACTTCTGGTGGCAAGCTGTTCCACTGGTTCATGATCCTCACTGTTAGGAAGTTTCTCTTTAATTCCAGGTTTCTTCTCTGCTTGATTAGTTGCCATCTATTGTTCCTTGTCTTGCCCTTTGATGCTTTGGAAAATAAATTGGCTCCCTCCTCTTTGTGGCAGCCTCTCAAATACTGGAATACTGCTATCATATCGCCCATGGTCCTTTTTTTCTCTAGATTGGCCATGCCCAATTCCTGCAACTGCTCTTTACATGTTTTAGTCTTCAGGCTTTTCATCATCTTAAGTTCCTCTTCTTTGCACTTTTTCAAAAGTATCTGAGCCACCATTCCTTCAAAACCACATGCAGGGAGAGAGGGCAAAGTTGGGGCAGAAAGAATTTCCTAGGGGAACCAAATGTGTTCCTGTCTCCCATTTTTGGATTTAAATTGTTGATAGTAGGGACCCTTTGACAGGAGAAAAAAAATATGTGTATGAATACTGAAATCAGCTGGACAACTTTATATTCTACAGGTTGGGGCATGCATTAAACAAAATAAAAATATAGTAAGACATATTTAGAAAATATGATGATAGGAAAGCTTGAGTTACTTCAGTCTGTTTATAATTTTAAAAAGTATTCATTCATATAATTTCAGTATTTTTTACTATCCAAGTCAACTGTATTGTTTGGCAGGTTTTTAAACTAATTTATATGTTGTAGTTGCCTTTCTCACAAGCAAGCTACCCTGGGCAGCATGTGACAAAATAAAACAATAACTATCTAAAATCATTATCAATAAAGATTAAGGTACTAAAAACTATAAAAAGCTAAAATAAAGTTAATAGGTGGAGAAGTTAATGGTAATGAAGCTGCCTCCCCCAAGGATGGAGAAGGCTGAAGTGATTATTCAGAAAGAGCGTTTTTATTGAGTACTTGGTTGTTGTTTTTTATAATTTTTCAACATATCGGAAGATGCCAAATAAGTAATTATCTGCTTTTCTAGGTGTTGAATGTTATATTGCAGAATAACAGAAGGGACCTCAGAGGTCTTCTCGTCCAACCTCCTACTGAAGCAGGAAACAGGGTTGCCATCTGGCCATTTTTCCAGCCAAATTCGAGAAATCTGGCTGTATTTCTATCTATTTGGCCGTGAAAAAAATTTGGCTGTATGAAAGTTGCTTGGCTGTGAAATCAGAATTTTGGCCGAATACCGGTTTTCATTCAGTTCTGCCCCCACCAGCCCCAATTTAGGGCTAAATGGCAGGTCTGACCTCGGGGGGGGAATCTCGCAGCAGCCTATGGGCAAGGGAAGTCCGCCCTCAATAGCACCAGTCAGTGGCCCGAGGGAGAAAGGAACGCAGGGTAGGGAGAAAGCTTGCCTCAGCAGCTCTGCCACGAAGCGCCTCTTTCCGCCTGGGGAAAGGGAGCGAGAGTGAGAGTGAGAGCGAGGCGTGTGAGTGAGCCGAAAGCTGGAGTGGGGTGGAACGAAGGGGCTCAGATCCTGATCCAGACCCCTTGCCGGTGTTGTAGAGCGGCGGGTCCAAAGATCAGACGGAGCCAGGCTGAAGGCTAACAACTTTATTCACATGAATAAAGGGTCGCCGCGGCTGCCGAGGCTATCTGACAGCCAGCTGGCAACGAAAGCTGATGCTGTTTGACAGCTCCCTTTTATAGCCGGCTGTCAAACGGCATCAACCAATGGGAGCGATCGGTGCTCCCGCGCTGGCGGCGGACTGGAGGGAGGACTGCTGCTAGTCCTTGAACACAGCAGCCAGAGCCCCCAAAAGCAGCCCTGCGCTTGTCCAGGATACTGGAGGCTTGGCTCAGCGGTGGGAGCTGTCAGCTGGGGGAGGACGAGGGTGCGCGACGAAAGGCACCGGGCGGAGGCGAAGGCAGTTGCCACCCGAAACAACCAGGAGAGGAGAAGAGAAGAGAGCGAAATTTCCGCTGGAAGAGCACCATTTGGTACCAAATATAAATTGAAATGCAAATAAAGTCCCTTCATACAAATGAAAACTCTTGATAAACTCAAGATAAGCAAAACGCTATACCCATAAGTCTTATTTCATGGCTTGTATCAGGTAGTACCACTAAAATAAAGTAATAAATAAATAAATAAAAATACAAAATTTTGTGTATACCCACATTTATAGATTATATGACACAGGGAAAGAACACAGTGTATTTTTTGCTTTTGTGAAGGTGCTTGGCAAGCAGAGCATTGTCTGGAATTCTTCCAGCTGAAATAAGACTTTCAATTACCTGGGAATAAATCCATATTAAACCAGTCAAACTTTTAGTAGATATTCACTGTGTAACTTGGCTAAAGCAACATTCTGCCCTGTGTGTTTTAGGATTCTCGTCTCTTTTGCTCTCTTCTCCTCTCCCGGTTGTTTCAGGCAGCGACTGCTTTCGCCTCTGCCTCCGCCCGGTGCCTTTCATCGCGCACCCTCATCCTCCCCCGGCTGACAGGTCTGCCACCACTGCGCCATGGCCCCAGCGCCCCTCCGGCACCCCGGACAGACGCAGGACTGCTTTCGAGGGCTCCCGCAAGAGGTCTGGATTGGGATCTGAGCCCCTTCATTCCACCCCACACCAGCTTTCGGTTCACACGCCTTGCTCTCGCTCTCGCTCCCTTTCCCCTCTGCCCGGAGTTGTGCCTCGGACGTGCCCCATGAGAACAACCCCACCCCAACCTTCTTGCAAGGGGAGCCTCTTGGGGAACAAGAGAGAATGAGCCAGCGAGGAGGAGGAGGAGGAGAGGCAGGCGCGAAGCAGAGCGCGGGCGGGAGGTGCCGGAGGAGATGGGTGAGTGCTGCATGCGATCCTGAGCCCCCTGGTTGACTATTTTTTATGATTTGATTATTTAAAAACAGTTAAAAAAACAAAAAACAATATATCCTCATGTTATATTGCATAAAAATATTGGCCATGAGAGAAAATAATTTGGCCAAATTTGGCCGTATTTTGACTTGAGTTTGGCCGCAGAGCCAAGCTGCGATCTGGCAACCCTGGCAGGAAACCTTATTCTACTTTATGGTATTAGACTCTCTGTGAGGAAATAAGTCATTCAGATTTCCCAGAGTCTTGTTTTTGTTTTTGTTAAGAGAGACCAAACTAAGTTTGCTTTAAGCATAGGAACTCTTCAGTCCCCTTTTTCCCACCTTGCAGCTCTGGGTCTCCTCTCAAACTCTCCATCCTTCTTCCCTCTGTCATGCTCTGACAGACTCTCCCCACCCCCACCCCCGTTATCTTTTAATGGCTTTCCCACCAATATTCTCTTTCCCTCCGTCATGCCAACAGAAACCCCACTTCTTTTAACGGCTTTCCCGCCAATATTCTCTCTCCCTCTGTCGTGCCGAGAGAAACCCCACTTCTTTTAACAGCTTTTCTGCCAATATTCATTCTCCCTCTGTCGTGCCAACAGAAACCCTCCTTTAAACGGCTTTCATACCAATATTCACCCTTCTTCCCTCCGTTGTGCTCTGACAGAATAATCCCCTTTTAACTGCTTTCCCGCCAATATTCCACAAAGGCGTTCCTCCCCTCTCTTCTATTCCAGGAGCAGTGATGTCATTCTCCAAAGTACCTGGGGGCAGGAAAAGAAGCAAGGGATGGGAACTGATCAAGGAGAGAAGCAAACTAGAACTGAGGAGAAATTTCCTGACAGTGAGAACAACGAATTCGTGGAACAACTTTTCTCTAGAAGTTCTGGATGCTCCAACACTGGAAGTGTTTAAAAAGAGATTGGATAAACATTTGTCTGAAGTTGTATAGGATTTCCTGCCTGAGCAGGGGGTTAGACTAGAAGACCTCCAAGGTCCCTTTCAACACCTTTATTCTGTTACATATATACATGCATATTCTGTTACATACATACATACATACAGTACATACATACATTTTTGCCAATGCTTTATTTATTTATTTGTTTGTTTGTTTATTTATTTATTTATTTGATTTGTCAATCACAAAATAATAGGTATAAGTATAAACATGAGCAAAAATACAGAAAATAGGTACAATTAAATGGGGACAATAGGACAGGGACGGGAGGCACGATGGTGCACTTATGCACGCCCCTTACAAACCTCTAAGGAATGGGGTGAGGTCAATAGTGGATAGTTTGAGGTTAAAGGAGTGGGGGTTTGAGGATGTAACTACAGAGTCAGGTGGTGCATTCCAGGCATTGACCACTCTGTTGCTGAAGTCATACTTCCTGCAATCAAGTTTGGAGCGGTTAACATTGAGTTTGTATCTGTTATGTGCTCTTGTATTGTTACGGTTGAAGCTGAAGTAGTCATTGACTGGTAGGACATTGTAACAGATAATTTGTGTACTATGCTTAAGTCCAACCATAGGCAGAGTAGTTCAAGATTGTCCAAACCCAAAATTTCAAGTCTGGTGATATAGGGTATTCTGTTGCGAGCAGAGGAGTGTAAGTACTCTTCTTGTGAAATACTTCTGGACTCGCTCAATTGTATTAATGTCTGATATACAGTGCAGATTCCAGACAGATGAGCTGTATTCGAGTATTGGTCTAGCAAAGGTTTTGTATGCCCTAGACACATATTTGTGTCTGTATGCATAATATGTTTTATTAGAGTTATATATCAGTAATTGCATGACTTCTGTAGATGTCAAAAACTAAATAAATTAATCAATAAACCATTGTTAGAGGAAACAAATTGACCTTAGCATAATATCACTTTTCAGAATGAAACTTTTATTTTATCATAGACTGTTGCTCTCTACTCTTAAAGAAAGATGACAGTTGTTCCGTTAGGCCTTGCCATTGTTAGAAGGTAATTATTAAAGTAAATATTTTTCAAAAGGCAAAATTAATTCCATTTTAGACAGGAAGTTGATGCTTTGCCATTATACAGAAGTCAAGAGTGTCACTAACATAGATGAGAAAGGAACACAAGGACAATTTCATGCTGATAGCAAGATGGATAAGATGTGCCAATTAGAAAATGAGAAATTAGGCTGTTCCTTACTGGGAAAATAAAGCTTGAAAAATCTGGACCTAGACATGTGTAGATAAGTTGCTTATACCATATTATTAAATAGCTGGCATCCCTTATAAATGGCTGGCTGCACTCAGTGCCAAATGCTTTTGCTTTGCATGAGAAACAAAACTTTTCAACTCTGAATTATAACATCTAGAATTTTAAGCACCGTTGTTAGGAATAACAAGGTTACCTAATGTAGTTTGGGTAAAATAATATATATAAACTATGATAGTGAGTTTTAAGTGTGTGCCACTTTAAACAGCAAAGCATGTAATTTTGGGTGCAGTTATAAAACAGCCATAAGAGGGAGCAAGAGAACTTGATTGATTGCTGGCTTACTGAATTGCTTGCTGACAATGATGGATTGATGGTTCCCTGCTGCTTTTGCTGAAGAGAGAAAGGAGGTTTGATTTTCTTCATATCTCTACTGCAAGAAGAGATTTATTACTGGACTGATATTTGTAAGTTTACTGACCTCTTTTTCGACACTGGACTTTGCTAATGAATAATCCTCGGACGGACTGAATTAGTGAATGATATATGGACTGTTTGACTATGCTAAAAATCTTACTGGAATAAACTATTTAACTAGCACAGTGTATCTGTTTTACTGAGTGTAAGCTACAAAAACATTTATCTCAAATTTTTTGCCTGCCTGCTTGACTGCCGTGCAGATTCTGCTAGGGTGAATCCCGAACAACCGTGTAGAGGAGCTGTGCAAGGAAGCAGCTGCTTGAGAGACAGTTCTTCTGTCCAAGCTTCCTATGACTTATTTGAGAATGATTCAGTCTGGGGTTTTGTCTTGTAAACCCAGGCCAAACCCTGTAGTAATTTAAATATTTTGAATTTGAGCGTCGTCCCTTCCCATTCTTGTTTATTTTCCTCTTTCACCAGAAATTTTGTAATAATTTCTGAAGTTCCCAGGAATGGCTTTTTGGATTGATTCCTGGCTCCTTTCCGACACTGATGAAAATTAATGGCATATTTTTCCAGCCAGCTTAAACTAAAGAGCACCCAGAAAGGGAGTGGAAGCAGTGATGTTCTCTACTATATTAGATACCAGAAAAAAACATAAAATCATTGTTTGTTCACTTACTTTCTGACATTTCACATATACTGAATGTATGTATCATTTTTTTCTGTACCCTATAAAAAGACTTGACCCTCCCCAGTACATTTTACTTGGTGTGTGCTGTCCCAGCCAGTCTATGGAAATTGGATAGTTATTTAGGAATTATGAACTGTCCCCTTAAGGGAATGCATCATGGTAAATGTAGTTAAAGGTTAAATCCTAAGTTGTATTAACAGAGGGATACAGTCAAGATCAAGGGAAGTTCTAATACCACTCTATAAAGCCTTAGTAAGACCACACCTTGAGTACTGCATCCAATTTTGGTCACCACATTATAAAAAAGATGTTGAGGCTCCAAAAAAAGTACAGACAAGAGCAACCAGGACGATTAGGGGACTAGAGGCTCAAACATACAACCAACGGTTGCAGGAACTGGGCTTGGCTAGTCTAGTAAAGAGAAGGTTCAGGGGAGACATGATAGCAGTCTTCCAATATTTGAGGGGCTGCCACAGGGAGGAAGGGGTCAAGCTATTTTCTAAACCTCCTGTAGGCCAGACAAGGAATAATGGATGGAAACAGAACAAGGAGAGATTTAACCTGGAAACAAGGAGAAACTTTCTGAGTGAACAATCAACCAATGGAACAGCTTGCCCTCAGAAGTTGTGGGAGCGCCATCGATTGAGACTTTCAAGAAGAGATTGGACTGCCATTTGTCAGAAATGGTGTAGAGTCTCCTGCTTGGGCAGGGGGTTGGACTAGATGACCTACAAGGCCTCTTGCAAAGCAGGGTTGCCAGTGCTGGATTTTTAAGCCTACGTACATCTGGGTTTCTAGATTTTTTTTAAAAGAAAATAAAATCTAAACTTCTCTTTACTTCACATATTGCATATATCGAATAGGTAAAAAGTAGTTTGAAGCAGATTTACATGTAGTCCTTGACCTACAACAGTTTGTTTAGTGATCATTGAAAGTTACAACCACACTTTAAAAAAAACAACCCATGACTGTTTTTCATAACTTACGACCATTGGTCCCCAGGATCATCTGATCAAAATTCATACACTTGGCAACTGTGATTGGCTGTCTGCTAAAATAAAGCCAGGTCATACACACACTTCAAAGTAAATCAGGAAGCCTTTATTTATTTATTTATTTTGATTTGTCAATCACTTACAAGATAATAGGTATAAGTATATACATAGTTATAAATACATGAAATGGGTACATATAAGAAAAATAAATGAAACCATAGGACAGGGTGGAGAGCAATATTCTGTTGTTGAGGAAGGTGTGTGTGGCAATTAAACATGACTGCAAGTACATTGTGCTATGCTGCGATGTGTCCTGTTCTTGGAATGCAAAGAAGTCTTGCAATAAAGCAGAAAGAAGGCAATGAGTTATGAGGAAAACCAGAAATAGGCAAGCCTGGCCTATTGAGGCAAAAGACACACTATTGGGTGGTTCACCAGCTGCAGTTCTATAGATGCATGTGGTAGAGGAAGAAAAAATAAGGTCAGAGGAAAAGGAAATGCAGGTAGCAACATCCATTCAATTTTTTCTTATGTAAAATAAGAGTTTTAGTATTTTTTTTTAGTGTTTAGTATTTATTTGATTTGTCAATCGCTTACAAGATACAGGTATAAGAATAAATATAGTTTTGAACACATGAGATAGATACTTATGATAAAAATAAAAAACAATAGGACAGGGACGGTACACTTATGCACTTATAAGTTGGTGCACTTATGCACGCCCCCTACAGGCCTCTTAGGAAGTGGGTGAGGTCAATCGCAGACAGTCTAAGGTTAAAGTTTTTGGGGTTTGGGAAAGAAATCACAGAGTCAGGTAGAGTATTCCAAACATTGACCACTCTGTTGCTGAAGTCGTATTTCCTGCAATCAAGTTTGGTGCGGTTAACCTTGAGTTTGTATCTATTTGTGTGCTGTTATGGTTGAAGCTGAAGTATTCATTGACAGGTAAGTCATTCCAATGTATGATTTTATATAGCATACTTAGATCAGACCGAAGACGGTGTAATTCAAGGTTTTCTAGGTCTAGAATTTCAAGTCTGGTGGCATAAGGTATTCTGCAACAAGTAGAGGAGTGGAGAACTCTTCTTGTGAAATATTTTTGGACTGCTAATATCAGATACGTAATGTGGGTTCCAGACTGATGAGCTTTATTCAAATATTGGTCTAGCAAATGTTTTGTATGCTCTAGTTAGTAGTGTGATATTACCAGAGAAAAAGCTACGTAGGATAAGATTAACAACTCTTAATGCCTTTTTGGCTATGTAGTTACAGTGGGCTCTAGCACTTAGATTATTAGAGATGAGTATTCCAAGGTCCTTTACAGAGCTTGGATCATCAACAAGGTCTTGACTATTCAGCTTGTATTTTATTTTCTGATTGTTGTTTTTTTTGCCAATATGTAAGACAGAGCATTTATTTGTTGAGATTTGAAGTTGCCATTTGTTTGACCATTCTGATACATAGTTGTACATACGAATGTACAACTGAATCTATATATGCAACCTTCTACAGTGCTGTTACAAATCTGGGACTGGAACAACTAGTAACCAACAATACTAGACTTAACAACTGCCTCGATCTCATCTTCTGCAATAATTTGAATTTAATTTATGGAATATAAACTAAAGAACCCTTTTCCAACAGTGACCACAACACGATTGACTTTTGTCTCGGCATATGTCCACACAAAAATCATCACAATGACGTAATCCCCAATTATAACTTCAAAAAAGGCAACTATCATCTTAGGCAATCTCTATTAACTGGATGCAATATTGTTGAAGATCATTATAACATATTTTTACTTGAAGTCAAAACATCCATCAAACTATATGTACCAATAACAACTCCCAAAACAAACAAACAAAAACAGATTACCCATAACAAAAAGGAAACTTCAATCCAAAAAGAGATCACTCTGGCAGAAAAACAAATCTGGTCACGTTGCCAACTTCAAAAGCCGATACAAAAATTTATACCACCAGATAAAGACTGAATGAACCAATTATCACATTAAACAAGAGAAAAACCTTCTATGCACCAATTCCACCCACGCTTTTTACAATTTGGAAAAGAACAAACTGAAAGATTCATGGTCCATCCCACCCCTGATAGGACCTAATGGTAAAGACTGCAACAATGACACCATTAAAGCCAACATCTTTAATGTTCTGTACATTCATTCAAATTCTTGAAACCCCGCGTTTTGATTGGCCAAAGGGCGGGGTGATCCGATTGGTCTAGTGAGCTGCCCTGATTGGCCCGCTGAGGATCTCCCGCGATTGGTGGAAACAAATCGCGGGAGATTCAAAGAGGTGCCATTGGGCGTGGCCGCCGTGGCTTGGAAATAAAAAGCCGCTGTTTTTCCCTCGGCGCCAGACTGGTTTCAGGGAGCAATAAAAGAGCTGAATGAAGTCACTGACTCCGGGTCTCCTTACCGCGACAGACACAACACTGGCGACGAGGATGGGATCCCGAGGCTAAACCCCATCGAGCACGTGTCCAAAGGAAGCGAGACTGACGAGATGGCCAGCATCGCTCCGCCCGCGCCCTTTAATCCCTCTAGTGAGGACTGGGAGTCATACACGGACAGATTCCTCATGTTCCTCGAATGTAGCAATATGAAGGACGCCGCCGGGCAGAAGAAACGAGCTGTCTTCCTGACACACTGCGGGCCCGCAGTGTTCAAGATGGCAAAAGCCCTAGCGAAACCCGCGGATGTCAAAGAGATGGACTGGGCCAATCTCGAGTCATTGCTCCAGAACCACTACGCCTCCGCCGTGCCCACCCTCATCAGGCGGCATGATTTCTACCGGAGGGACCAGAGACCAGGAGAAAGCATCAGCGAATTTGTGGTGGAGCTGCGGAATCTAGGGGGCATGTGCGGTTTCTCCAACATGGACGAGGCCCTCCGGGACCGCGTCATGCTGGGACTCCGAGACCCAGTCCTACAGAGTCGGCTAATGGCCAAAGGCGACATCGCCCTCGCCGACGCCATCGCTGAAGCCACCGCAGCCGAGGCAACCTGGAAATCAGCAAACCACATGTGGAGACCAGATGCCGGAGAGCGCACCGCGACCGCTGACCCAGAACGGGCGACCAAGGCCAACCCGGAAGCAAGCCGCCATGAGACCACCACTCATCATGGCGACTTCCACTCCGCCCCAGACACCACCGACGAGGAGGAGGAAATTCACCAACTCCAGAATGGGTGCGACCGGTGCGATTGGCGGAGTCGTAAGTCAGGGACCGCATGTGCCGGGTGCGGGGGCGACCACCCTCGAACAGAGTGCCGGTTCTTTGATGCAGTCTGCCGGCACTGCGACAAAAAGGGTCACATCGCCCGAGTCTGCCGTTTGAGGAAGGCCTACAACCCCAGACGACGGGACCACAGCGACCGGAGGCATGACGGCACACCCCCCAGGGCCAGGGATCGCGTAACCGAAAGCCAATGGGACCGGGCTGGACAGAACCGATGGGGTGGTGAAGCCCGACAGAAAGAGGAAACCCACCAGACGGTCATCATCGGCCACGCATCAACCACTGACGCCTGCAAAGTTTACGTGGAGGTAGGCATCGAAGGCGAGCCCTGCAGGATGGAGGTGGACTCCGGGTCCTACCTCTCCATGGTCGCTGGCAAGAAATCAAACGCTTGGTGCCTACCATCCACAAGAAGGGACTGGACAACCAGAAATTAATAATCAAGGACTACCAGGGAAACTGCATCCCGGTAGTCGGAACCGGACAGTTCAAGGTAACATTCAAGGACCGCACAGCAAAGCTTCCCCTAACGATCGTGTACCGAGACCGACCCAGCCTTTTGGGACTTCAATGGTTCTCACCGCTCGGCATTGAGGTCACGGGCATAAACCACATCGCAGAGGCAGACCAAGAATGAGCAAACTGACAAGCTTGTCAAACAAGGGGTCCTACAACCAATCGATCACGCCTGGTGGGAGACCAATTGCCACCCCAGTCAAGCCTGATGGGTCAGTGAGAATCTGCGGGGACTATAAGGCCACCCTAAATTGCGCCTTACAACAAAGTGCCTACCCCATCCCAGTAGTGCAGCACCTCCTACACTCACTGGGGGGGGGCAAGGTTTTTGTGAAACTCAACCTGGTGCAAGCCTACCAACAGCTGCCGGTCGACGCAGAAACCGCAGAGGCGCAAACCATAGTTACCCACCGGCGAGCGTTCTGCTGTAACCAACTCCAGTTTGGACTCAGCGTGGTGCCGGGAATTTTCCAGAGCCTCATGGAGAGACTGTTGCAAGGGATTAAGGGGGTGACACCCTACTTCAATGACGTGCTGGTGTCAGCAGCCAACCAGACAGAACTGGAGGGTCATCTAAGGGAGGTACTAACGAAATTCAAGGAAGCCAGGCTAAAAGTGAAGAGGGAGAAATGCCAGCTCTACACAGAGCAGGTCGAGTTCCTAGGGTAACTCCTAGACCAACACAGCATCCACCTAACCGAAAACAAAATCAGAGCCATTAAGGAGGCCCCCATGCCCAGAAATAAAACTGAACTGCAGGCATTCCTGGGACTGCTTAAGTTTTTCAATGTGTTCCTGCCCCAAAAGACGACCGTGGCAGAGCCTCTGCATAGGCTTCTGGACAAGACGGCCACGTGGACATGGGGAAAACGTGAGGAAGCCGCGGTCAGGAAAACCAAGGACCTGCTCACCTCGGATGCCGTCCTCATCCAATACAACGAGACCCTACCACTCGCCATCACATGCGAAGCCTCACCCTTCGGCGTTGACGCCGTCCTCAGCCACACGCTCCCAGATGGAAAAGAAGCACCCATCGCTTTCTTTTCACGGACACTCACCAAACCAGAGAGGAACTATAGCCAGCTGGACAAGGAAGCCCTGACTATCATCGCAGCAGTGAAGAGGTTCCACGAGTACCTCTACGACCACCCGTTCACCATTGTCACAGACCACAAGCTGCTGCTGGGAATCCTGGCAGGGAACAGGGCCACCCCGAACATTCTATCCCCTAGAATGACAAGGTGGTCCGAATTCCTTGCTGCCTACAGCTACCGGCTCACACATCAACCCGGTAAGACCATCACCCACGCAGACACGCTGAGGCACTCGCCATTACCCGACCTAGACACCGACCCAGCACCCACAACAACCACCCTCAGCATAGAGACTCTGCCCGATCTAGCCATAACCGCATCAGACATTGCCCGAGAAACTAATAAAGACAAACATCTGGCGCGGGTGCTACATTGGGTAGAAAAAGGGTGGCCAGAAAAAGATGACAACGAAGCGTTCAGGACATTCCGGAACCGACAAACAGAACTATCACTGCAAAAAGGTTGTGTACTTTGGGGGGATAGGGTTGTTGTTCCGGAAAAACTACAAGGGAAAGTATTGGAGTTGTTACACGAGGGGCACCTGGGCATAGTTAGAATGAAAGCCCTGGCCAGGAGTTATGCCTGGTGGCCAGGGATGGATAAACAAATCGAGGCGTGGGTGGCAAAATGTGGACGCTGCCAAGAAACCAGGCTGAGCCCTCCCGCAGCACCGATTCTGGAATGGGAAACCCCCAGGGGACCATGGTCCAGGATCCACATAGATTTTGCCAGGCCCACTAAGGGACATACATTCCTAATAACCGTAGATGCTTACTCCAACTGGTTGGAGGTAAGCAACATGAAAACCACCACCACGGAGGCCATGACCAAGGAACTTAGCAAACTGTTTGCAACCCACGGCCTCCTGAATGTCATCGTGTCAGACAACGGGCCCCAATTCACCTCGGTAGAATTTGAAAAATTTCTAGCGGAACAGGGCATACGACACGCACTGATAGCTCCGGTGCATCTGGCGGCGAACAGAAGGGCGGAACGGATGGTTCAATTCACGAAAAAAACCATCCAGAAAATCGAACACGGGGAAATCCAAGAAAAAATAAATAAAATGCTTTTTATACAACATATAACCCCGAACATGACAACGAACAAAAGCCCAGCAGAGCTACTAATGGGGAGGAAAATAAGGTCCCCACTCGACAGACTGCACCCCACATACAACCTGGAAAACCCCCAAACTCCTCCAGCAAGCACCGGTCCTTTGCGCCAGGCGACGCTGTCTATGCAAAGAACCTAATAGGAGACCCACTATGGGTACCAGCAACCATAACCCAACTGACACGTCCCCGCTCGTACCGACTGCAAACAACCGACGGATGAGCATGGAAACGCCACATCAATCAAATAAGATCGAGAACAGTCACAAGAAACACAACCGACACGCAACCAGACACAGACAACCCCCTGAACACAAGCCAAGAGGGGAGGGAATACCCCAAGAACCAAAACCCAAGAGAAAGAAACCAGCCATACTCACCGGCAAGCAGCCAGCTCGAAACCTCACCAGGGAGAAGCAGCCAGGCCAGCTCGACCAGCCCAGAACAACCAGGAGCCCTTTTCCTTGGAGTACTCCGATAAAAAGCCATCAGAAAACCTGCACCTCATGTCTGGCATCCATCACCGGCTTTGGCACCAGGCTCAGACCTGGATTGGAGACAACAACTGACTTGCAGTTATGACAGTTGCAGTGTCCCAGGGTCACGTGGTTCCCTTTTGCGACCTTTTAACAAGGAAAGTCAATGGGGAAGCCAAATTCACTGAGCAACTGTGTTACTAACTTAACAAGATCAGTGATTCACTTAACAACTTTGGCAAGAAAGGTCATAAAATGGGGCTAAATTCACTTAACAAATGTCTCAGCCACATCAATTTTGGGCTTCGTTATGTTAGTAAGTGAAGGACAACCTGTATTATTTTTTTTGTTGCCTAGGTAGTTTTGGGTAGAATCTGGCTTGCTTCCCTGATTGGAAACCCTGATTAAACAAGAAAAAATAATTAAAACTACTGTGATTTTTTTTTTGTTATCTGAATTCTTTATGTAATTACGTTTCTGTATGCAATTGTGTAATTAAGTTTTGAGTTTTATAGTAATAAAATAACAATATTGACTTAAAAAGAAAACAAAAGGATAGAAGTGCAGACTCGATGGGCCACTAGCTCACTTTCTGTCATCAGTTTTATATGTTTCTATGTAGAATCTGGGAGGGAAGGAGGGATTGGCATGAAATCTTTTAGGAACCCCCCCATCGACAACCCTGTTTGCAAACAGAGCACCCAAGAGGTCCAGCAGTCACTTCTCCCCTCAAGGAAGAAGGTCAGGGTCAGGAGATGGGGGTGGGGAAGCTACTGAGGATTATAAAATGGAGGCCAGGACTGACTCTGTGGCTAGAAGACCTCCAAGGTCCCTTCCAACTTTATGCTTATATTTATGTAGTGTAATATTGGAGGTGGTGACCCTTTAAGAGCTGTATGCAACGAAATTTCATTTTAAATGTATGCCGATTAGTGTACATTCAAAGTAACAATAAAGCTATTCTATTCTATTCTATTCTATTCTATTCTATTCTATTCTATTCTATTCTATTCTATTCTATTCTATTCTATTCTATTCTATTCTATTCTATTCTATCCTACCCTACCCTACCCTACCCTACCCTACCCTACTCTACCTACCATATCCTACCCTTCCCTACCCTACCCTAACCTACTCTACTCTACTCTACTCTACTCTATTCTATTCTATTCTATTCTATTCTATTCTATTCTACTCTATTCCACTCAACTCTACTCTACTCTATTCTATTCCATTCCATTCTGTCAATCTATTCCATTCCATCATTCTATTCTATTCCTTTCCATTCCATTCCATTCCATTCCATTCTGTCATTCTGTTCTATTCCATTCCTTTCCATTGTGACTTAGGACTTATATCGTCATTTTCTACAACAGGTCCTCTTGTTGAAGTTCTATGGAATATGCTCATCCAGGCAGGTGAAATACTTGCTTAGTCATTCTAGAACAGGGTGAGGCTCTCCAAAGGCAGCTTCTTTACCAACTCACTGACCTAGATGCAACTAAGCCATGTTTAGGGCACTTAGGCTTCTCCAGCATTGATGCTAATGATCTTCCAGCCATAACAATTCTCTGGACATTCAGACATAAACCACCAATATATCTTGATGTAAGAAAAAATCCATTCATTCTGATGCAAGTTCCATTTTTAGATTGGTGAATTAAAAGAGAATTTTCTATCCTTTCCAGGGATTCTCTGCTTAAGGAATATTATCTTTATATTCCAGGACTCAGTGTCCTTTGAGTTGGTGGCTGTGTATTTCATGGAGGAAGAGTGGGCACTGCTGGAGTCCAGCCAAAAAGCCTTGCACAGAGAAGTTATGCTGGAGAATTCTAAGGAATGTGAGCCTTCTGGGTAAATATCCTCTTTAATAAATTAGTTGTTGGAAGCAATCAGGGAACATCTCCCAGCAAGAAGGAATTGATGTTCTTATAATCCAAAGCTCTGAGCAAGGGGATTCGGAGGTACTTGCTCAGATGGGGTAATTTTCCAGCTGCAATGGGAGGGCTCTTCCAAGTCATATATCTTCCAGTTTCTCTCTAATCTTATTCAGAGAATAGATTGACTCAAAATTTCTCTCTGATTTCTGTTCTCTTGGGCCATCTAACTTTCTAGATGGCCTCCATATGAGTGGTTGTTTCTTGGACAGATTGTTTGGGCAGATCTTGATGCGTCCTTACTCTGAAGTCCCTGTAGAATTCATAACAAGCTTCTTGTCCACAGAGCACTCAACAGGTTATTGTCCCCTCCAGCAATGGGTCATTCTCTGAAGACCACTTGAAATCTGCAATTGGTACAAAATATAGTAGCCACAAGCTAGCTAGTGAGAACTCTATGCTGCCTAGAGTTATCTCAGTGAGATGGACAGCATAGAACTTCAATAATAAATAAAAATAAGTAAGTAAACATGCATACATAATACTTGTGTTGTGGGAGCTACATTGGTAGCCAGAAGGTTTTGGAGTACAACTCGAAGTGCTGGTATTAACCTACAAAGAACTTCATGGTTTGGCACTTGGGTCCCTGTAGGATTGTCTGTTTTTCTGGCTCTAAGACTAGAGTAAAGATTAAGAATCATCTATTTCAAATGAATCTATTTATCCAGCACTCTACTCCTGGAATGGATGTTACAGGTTCCTTCTCCATGAGATGTTCAAGAGAGAATTTTGAGAGAATCACCCTCTCTTTGGAGCAACCTTCAAGAGGCTTTTGCTCCCAAGTTTTAGGAAGAATTCAAAAACAGGAATTTTGAAAGCATATTTGGGGATTGCCACCTGTACTTAGGAAGTCTACCTCCATTAATTAAAATTTAAATGCCGATGTGATTTATACATTATTATCTTATATTCGATTCCTGATTGCTGTCATATAATGATTTGGTACTAACATGAGTTTTAATTTTAGTAATATAATGTTAGGAATGTAAGTCACCTAACGGTTATTTGGGTTGGAAAGATATAAACCAGGATAGACATTTTAATACTATCTCTTTAAGTGAATACTAAATCCGTAATTGGGTGTGGTTCCTCAAATGGCCATAAGATGGAGCCAGAAACCTGGGTTGTTTTAGTCTCAGAAGAGAGTGTGAGTGAGTCTCTGTTTCCTTCTGTTGGAGAGTTTTGCCATTCCTCCTAATTGACTGTTAGTCTTGGAGTTGATGTAAGTCTGTTACTGAACTGTTTTTGATACTTTGTTATTGGATTATCCCTGGACTGAAAATTGACTGATTTAACCGTGAATGACTTGGACTTTGTTTGAACTTTGTTTAAACGTTTATTGGAAGTAAAAACCTACATTTACTGTACAGTGTACCTGTGTGCTGTGTGTGTATTATATAAATCTTTATTGCAGACACAATTTATTTATTTATTCAACATTACTCTCACTACGTCTCCCTGCATGCGTTCATTCTCCAAACGGGGAATTACCTCAACATATATTGCCCCAAGTTCTTACAAAATGTGACGGTACAAAAATGTACTAAATTAAATAAATATAGATGCTACTTCAAAATAAGCTAAAACTTCCCTTCCCCGTCTTTCGTTTTACTTTTAATGCAGTCTCCTCCATATAGTGTTAATATCAGGCCTGCCTCCATTCAAAACTCAAAGAAAACCCCCAACTCCATTGATTTGGAGAAGAGATAGTTTTACTAATTTGAAGTGATAGCAAACCTCCCTTTCAGTTCTCATGGGACTTTACCAGTTGATTTCCCCATCCCAAATACCCAAGCCCCCATTACTATGGCAGCCAAAAAATAGCAAGCACACTGAAGAAACCAATGCTGGAGATCCGGCTGACAGTTTCTCCTCCATGTAGTACTTAGAAGAATGTAATTTGCATTGAATAGATGAACCACAAGAGCTGCTTCTGCTCTTGAATCATTATATTATGTTTGAAGAGTAATGTGGAGTCCTTAGAACTCTCTGAGCTCGGTTGTTTTCTTGCAGATGTTTCATTATCCAACATCTTCAGTGCTAGAGATGTTACTTAGTTGAGTAATAAAACATCTGCAAGAAAAAAAACCAAGCTCGGAGAGCGCTAAAGGACTCCAAAGTTCAACCCTGAGCTATTCTTTTCTATTGAATAGCAGTAGTAATATTGGGAGCTTATATACATTTCCTGCTCACTCACTTTTATGAGAACTATAAAAACAAAGACAAATAGGCTGAAAAACAGCTTCTATCCCAGGGCAATAGTTCTTTTGAATGCTGCTGTATAAGTGCAGTGTTGGTGTGGTGTTGGGGGTTTTAGATTCAATGTGTGGAGGGTGAAGGACGTGTCTGTTTATTTTTATGGTCATGGTCATGGTCATGATGTGCACTGAAGATGGGGTTTGATTTCATTGTACGAGGTGCAATGACAATAAAGTAAAAGTAAAATTAGTGAAGTAAATTTACCCTTCCTCATGTTCCCAGTCCTTCAGGCTGATGATCAATTGTGCACAATGTGCCTTGGAAACATTTAAAAAATACAGCTTTTCTAGTCATTAGAAGTCATATTTATGCAGAGTGATCCTCTACAAAGCATAACACACATCCATAACTATGGCTACTTTGGAAAACGTGGAGACATAAATCTAACAAGGCCACAATTACTTTCTGTATTTTGATATTTTCTGCCTTCACTTAAACTTATTACCCTCTTGCTGATAACTGATAGAAACTAACACCATAAATTAATTACAAGAAACCACCACAAAAATGTCCTAGAAGCCAAGTTGGAAGGACTGCAAAGTATCATAAACTTTGCTTTGTTTCATAAAGCAGATGAACGAAATTGGGAAAACATAGAGATGCTGAAATAACAGATGGAACTAATGGGGTAAGGATGACTAAGTTTCTGTTTCACGTTTCTGACAGGAAAATTTCTTTTCTCCAAGCTGCTGATGGAAAGGAGAATCAGAAATACAAAAAAACCCAGTTTCCGGTTCCGCGTGGCTTCGGTGGCAGCAGGAATTCACGACCGTTCGCGATTCCTACTGCGCTTGCCACCAAGGTACCCCCGATCCAAATGGGTCAGGAGGATATGGCTGCCCTGTAGAGGCAGCCGAAGAGAGAGGGGAGCCGGACAGGGGGTTGGGGGTGTCACAGACCCCCTCCTCGTCTGGAAAAACCCCTTTTTCCCGAGGTGGTGGAGCGGCAGTCAGCAATGGCTGCCACGAAGAAGCCTACAACCAGGTAAGATCGTGCTGGAGGAAGCAAGAAAAGTGAAAGTGTTGGCTGAGCCGGGTCAATCAACATCTTTTAAACTTGCTGGAACTGAACTGTCTGAATTGCTGGAGGATACATTGTATCCCTAAGAAGATCGGAAAGTGGCGGAGAAGCTTTTAAAGGGAACTTTTTTTTTCTTCACTCTCCCACCCCATAGAAACAGCAGATGAAGATTTGAAATTTGTTTGGGCACTGAAGGTGAACTATTTGGAAAGTTGAAGTCAAGGGACAAAAGACTTCTGAGACATTGGACTTAAAAATTTAAGAAATTGGAAAACCCTTATTAGAGGTATGGATTTCTGATCATTTAAAAATTGATGTTGC
>BHEV01025843.1:0-13926 GCA_004319985.1 Emydocephalus ijimae
CATTTCTGTCTTCAATTCCCAGAATTCTCCAGACAGCATTTCTGCATTTCAACTCCCAGAATTCTCCAGACAGCATTTCTGGATTTCAACTCCCAGAATTCTCCCAACAGCATTTCCGGTCTTCAACTCCCAGAATTCTCCAGACAGCATTTCTGCATTTCAACTCCCAGAATTCCCCAGCCAGCATGCTCTTGGGAATTGAAGTCCATACATCCTGGCATGGGCTTCTGGGAGCTGAAGTTCTTATAAGATAAGCCATGGCTGGCTGGGGAATTCTGGGAATTGGTACACTCATTTTGAAGCATGTTGTCTAGGGAACTCTGAGAGTTGAAATCCAACCATCTAAAAGTTACCGAGCTTTAGAAACTCTGTTCTGGAGATACAAACCTACATTCCAGATTCTGTCCAGGGTTCAAGATGGGGTTTTACACCAAATGAAATCCAGCCACTGGCCATCCAAACCAAGCCAAATACTTTATGCATTCTGCACGATGTTTTGCTCCAGCTCCTGTGGCACGAATTCAGCCACGGTTGATAAATAAAAAATCATGGTTTAATGCACCCTGTACAATAGTCCTATCCTGGTTCATCATGGCTAAATCCATAAGACAAGAGGGGGACAATTTTATTCTCCAGAACCCTGAAGGCAGGACAAGAAGCAACGGATGGAAACTGAACAAGGAGAGAAAGCAACCTGGAATTAAGGAGAAATTTGCTGACAATGAGGACAATTAACCAGGGGAACTACCTGCATCCAGAAATTGTGGGTGCTCCAACACTGGAGGTTTTTAAGAAGAGATTGTACAACCATTTGTCTGAAATGGTGTAGGGTTTCCTGCCCAAACAGGGGGTTAGACTAGAAGACCTTCAAGATCCCTTTCAACTCTATTGTTCTGTTCTTGCTACCAATGCCTTCGTTTTTTTTTTCAACCTGTTGTTGCATTCCATTCTTCCCACAAAAACCCGCGCACATTTTTTTTTTAGCTGAGAGTTCACAATCCTCTCTTCACTTCCCCAACAATTTAGCCTTCATGTGATACCCTTATTATCTGATGTGTTTCCGCCCCAGCCCCTTGGCACATATACCTTCCCCTCCCGACGCAAGGCTGAATCACTTCCCTTTCTTTTTCTTATTTTTTTTTCTTCCCAATTTTGCCTGCCTTTTCATCGTACGGCCATTCCAAATCTCCCCGTTATTTTGCGATTTAAAAATAAATCCCACCCAGCCGTGTGTCAAATTAGTCACTGGCATACAGTTTCAATCTTAAAAATTAAATTAAATTTGTTTTTTTTAAAAAAATACGCATTTTCGACAGCTTTCTTTCCACTCGCGATGGGAAGAGCCAAAAACGGCACTGCAACATTCACAAAATGTTGCAGGAATCTTGGAGATGGAAGGATTGAGGGTTTTTAAAAAAAAAATTTTTTTATTGAAAATAAACGCTAAAAATATTGAACATGGTGGTCTTCTTTGACGTACATTTCAGCCAATACATTTTACATTAGAAAAGATCAAAGGATATAAACATTTATAAACATATATATACATACACACACACACACACACACACACTCATATATATACATTTAAATTTTGTACCATTTTAGTTTTCTTATACCTCAGGTATCTCATTTTTATTTCATCTTAAATTCTTATTTCAGTTTTGTGAACTCCCTTTCGTGTCCCTCCAGTAATAGAATTTGTTCCATAGTTTATGATATTCTGATTTATCTTGTTCTTTCAATTCTAGTGTCAACCTATCCATTTCGCTGCCTTGAAAAATCTTATCAATCACAGCAGGTTCACTTGGGATTTCATTTGCTTTCCAATTTTGGGTAAACAGCATTCTTGCTGCCATGATTATGTGTATAATTAAATAGGTATCAGCTTTGCTAAAGTTTTATTCATTTTTTATTTTATTTGGTTTGTCAATTGCTGACAAGGTAATAGGTATAAGTAAAAACATAGTTATGAATACATGAATACATATAAGAAAAATAAAAGGAACAATAGGACAGGGATGGTAGGCACATTGGTGCGCTTAGGCACGCCCCCTACAGACCTCTTAGGAAAGGGGTGAGGTCAATAGGAGACAGTCTAAGGTTAAAGTTTTTGGGGTTTGGGGAAGAAACCTCAGAGTCAGGTCGAGGATTCCAGACATTGACCGCTCTGTTGCTGAAGTCGTATTTCCTCCAATCAATTTTGGTGCGGTTAACCTTGAGTTTGTATCTATTGTGTGCCTAATCCTGTTAGGAAGGCAGGAAGGAAACATTCTGGTGTTGCTTACAGAAATTGCCTCTCCGTTAACCCTTATTACATTCTTGGCAGGACTAGACTTCCTGTCTCAGGAACTTCTCTGGAGTTTTTTTTCCCTTCCTTTGCTGGTATTTACTTGTGTGGAGTGACCATTCAAAGTTACAATGGCACTGAAAAAAGGGACTTATGACCCTTTTTCACACTTACGACTGTTGCAGCATCCCCACAGTCACGAGAGGCCCAGGTGAGGAGATGCGTGCCTTGATGTGAGGGATATTGAGTTGGCCACGCCCAGCCAGTCACATGACCACTAAGCCATGCCCACCAACTAAGCCACACCCACAGAACCAGTTGTTAAAAAATTTGAATCCCACCCCTGGTTGGAAGGGACCTTATAGGTCATCTAGTCCAACCCCACCGCGAAAGACCCTACCACATTTCTGAAAGATGCGAGTCTTCTTGAATCTCTTCTTGAAGGTCTCAAGTGATGGCACTTCCACAACTTCTGAGGGCAACTTCTGTCCCATGGGTTGATTGTTCTCATGGTCAGAAAGATGCAGTCCTATTGGAATGAGGTCCTCCAGCTCTTTGCCACCAAAGCTCCACACCAGGAGGCTGAAGCAGACCCCAAGCTGGAATATCTTCTTCCCTCTGACCTGCATAAAAAGACCCCGAAGGGGGAGACGCTCTGCAGCAACACAAATGTTCATTGCATGTATCCGGCTCAGGATCTGTAATTTGAAGGAGTCTTGATTTAGTGCAATATAAAAAAATGCAAATAATTTTTCTGCGGACCACCAACATTTCCTCACAGACCACCAGTTGGTGATGGCTGCATCTAGTCCAACCCTCGGCTCAAGCTGGAAACCCTACCCCCCTGATGGTGAACCTATGGCACACGTGCCACAGGTGGCACACAGAGCCATTTGTGCCGGCCCACCAGCTGCAGGCTAACTTACCTCACTGCACATGCATGTGCCTCACAGCTGATTTTCGGCTGGTTTGAGGCCTTTTTCAGCCTTCCAGAGGCTTGGGAAAAGCCTCTGCAAGCCGAATAGGCCTGTTTTGTCACTTCCTGTTAATATCGGAAGTGACAAAATGGGCCTATTCGGCCTGCAGAGGCTTTTTTCAAGCCTCTGGGAGGCCGCAAAAGGCCTCAAACCAGCCAAAAATCAGCTGTGAGGCCTGATTTGAGGCCTTTTTCACCCTTCCAGAGGCTTGGAAAAAGCCCCTGCAAGCCAAATAGGCCGATTTTGTCACTTCTTATAATACCAGAAGTGACAAAATTTGCCTATTCGGCCTGCAGAGGCTTTTTTCCAAGCCTCTGGGAGGCCGCGAAAGGCCTCAAACCAGCCAAAAATCAGCTGTGAGGCCTGATTTGAGGCCTTTTTCACCCTTCCAGAGGCTTGGAAAAAAGCCCCTGCAAGCCGAATAGGCCCATTTTGTCACTTCCTGTTAATACTGGAAGTGACGAAATGGGCCTATTCGGCCGGCAGAGGCTTTTTTCCAAGCCTCTGGGAGGCCGCGAAAGGCCTCAAACCAGCCAAAAATAAGCTGTGAGGTGCAGTGCAGGTAAGGGGAGGGCGGGGGGTATTGTGCACACATGCACAGGAGGGGGTGTGGGGGCTGGCATGCAAGTGCGCGAGTGTCAGCGCGCACACAATTTTTGGCCCAGTAGCCCCAAAAGGTTCACCACCACTGCCCTACACCGTTTCAGACAAACGGTGTCCAATCTCTTAGATACTTCCAGCGTGGGACCAGCCACAATTTTTGGAGGCAAGCTGCAGCATTCCAAGGTCATGTGATCCCCTTTTGCGACCTTCTAACAAACCAACATCCACGGAGAAGCCTGAACAACCACACGATTCATTTAACAACTGCAGGGACTCACTTAAACATGGTGGCCAAAAAAAAAAAAAAAAAAGGACGTAAAATGTGACTCAACGTGCTTAAACACCTGTCTTGCTTAGCAGCAGCAGAAATCTTGGGCTCCATCATAGTCGTAAGTCTAGGACTAAGTCCAGCCCGGGGGAAATGAAATCGTCCCATGCAAAGATTCGCGTCCCGCCTGTGTCATAGCTCGCAAAGCCCAGGTGCCGAAAATTAATGATTCTTATTACCTTTTTTGCAAGAATGACCTTTAATTTTTGCCATTTTTTTTCCTGGTACCTGGAGACCTCCCTATCTGCGGGAAAGAAAATGGCCTTTAAAAGATAGGGAGGGAGGGAGAGAAGGAGAGAGACAGAAACAGAGAGAGACAAAGACAGACAGACAGACAGACACACACACACAGAGACAGAGAAAGAGACAGAGTGACACAGAGAAAGAAACATATAGAGAGGCAGAGACAGAGAGAGACAGAGAAAGAGAGAGACAGAAAGAGACAGAGACTCAGAGAAAGAGACATAGAGAGAGAGAGACAGAGAGAGAGAGAGAGAGAGATCTTCACTTCTATTCTGTGCCAACAGACAAAATTAAGAGATTATTTTTTATTCTTTGCAAGAACCCCTTTTTTTTCCTTCTTTGCTGTTTGATTTTCCAGTTCTGCTGCTTTGGGAATAATTTGTTCAAATCTTCTTCTAGGTTCTCAGAAAGGGTTTGAATATAATCAATAATTGCAGGAGCATTCCCACGTTTTTGCGATGGGGGCGAATATCTGTAGCTCAGGTGGAGGATGAGGTGGGCCGAAGCAGGCTGAACCAGTAGAATACCACCTCTGGGTCAAGTAAGAGTCTTATGATGGATCTTGGGATGGGTCAGGTCACTATTATCATTACCTGATCTATCATCACCTGATTGATACCTGCCTCCCGGTGAGAATGGTCCTCGTTGCAGATCTTCCCTGTGAAGGTTGCAAAGAGAGAAACGCTGAGAAATTCAGTTTAAGGCCAGAATGTCTTTTGATTATAGACAATCCTTTGCTTTATGGGTAAAGATACAAACCGAGAGAGATAACATTTTTATTTTATTTTCTTATAATATACATGTAGATCACCAGGATTTGCTCTTTATTGTTCCAACTTTATTGCTTGGGTGTATTTCATGTTTCCCTTGTGAGAACGGATGCTGAGAATCCAATAAAAGTAGGGAAATTTCCAAATGCTTAACAAGATTTTGATAAAGGAAAAAGCCACCTGGCTGAACAGGAATACATACATGCATAAATAAAGATGCACAAAATATTATACTCCTGCCAATTTATTTCTCAACAGCAGTGTTCATAGGGGGCTGAAATATCAAGCCAGCATTCAAGGTGTAAGACTGAAGTGGTTACAGACCCTATTTGGAAAATGTGTCCCTCCGTGCCCTCAATCTCCGAGGATTGGGCAGATCAGAATCATATAATATGGGTTGTTTTTTGTTTTTTTCAAAATCAAATCAGGATTTCGTGCTAGAATTATCTAGGACAAAATGTTGGTATGTGGTCTTTATCCTGTTGGAAGGAAGTCAGTTAAAGAGGAAGGGAGGGAGGGTGGGAGGAAGAGAAGGAAAAGAGTGAAGAGAAGGATGGATGGATGGATGGAACGGATGGAAGAATGAAAGGATGGATGGATGGATGGAAGGAAGGAGACATGAAAAAGAGGGAAGGAGAGAAGACAAGAGAAGGGGGAAGATGGAAAAATGGAAGGAAGGAAGGAAGGAAGGAAGGAAGGAAGGAAGGAAGGAAGGAAGGAAGGAAGGAAGGAAGAAAGAAAAAGAAAGAAAGAAAGAAAGAAAGAAAGAAAGAAAGAAAGAAAGAAAGAAAGAAAGAAAGAAAGAAAGAAAGAAAGAAAGAAAGAAGGGACATGTAAAGTCTGGCTATAACTTAAGATCACAAAATGCCAAACAATGAGCTTAAGTTGAGACTTGAGAAAAGAAACAGTTTATTTATGGCCAGAAATAAAAATTTGGGTGTACTACATCAAGGACATACAGATGCAATGCATGTTAGGAATAGCCATACTGAGGGGAAGATCTGGCTTGCTTTTTATACCCTTAAACCATCTTGTCTTATTCCCTAACTCTGGTTTCCTAACTTCCTGCAAAAGGATGCCTTCAATGTTATCTTAAGTTTGGGGAATTCCTTTGTTCTCCCAATTGGTCAAATTACTATCAACCTGCCTTCCATGGAGGACCTGTGTCCTGCAGGAGTCAAAAAGAGGGCTGTGAAAATATCTACACACCCCTCGCATCCCGGACATAAACTGTTTCAACTCCTACCCTCAAAACGAGGCTATAGAGCACTGCACACCAGAACAACTAGACACAAGGACATTTTTTCCCCGAACGCCATCACTCTGCTAAACAAATAATTCCCTCCACACTATCCAACTATTTACAAAGTCTGCACTACTATTCCTATTAACCTTCTCATCACTCCTTATCACCCATCCCCTCCCACTTGTGATTGTATGACTGTAACTTTGTCGCTTGTATCCTTATGATTTATGTGGACTGTTTCCTAGTATGATTGATTGCTTATTGTATCCTATGACTATTATTAAATGTTGGACCTGATGATTCTTGATTCTTGATGAATGTATCTTTTCTTTTATGTACACTGAGAGCATTTGCACCAAGACCAATTCCTTGGGTTTCCAATCACACTTGGCCAAGAAAGAATTCTATTCTATTCTATTCTATTCTATTCTATTCTATTCTATTCTATTCTATTCTATTCTATTCTATTCTATTCTATTCTATTCTATTCTATTAACCACTTTGTCCCCTGCTGCTACATGGAACTACAAAGGCCAAATGGTTAGGGGTAGAGGGTAGCTTGAGACATGTTATGGGCCAATTTCTCAGGAAACAGTGGGCAGAGGAAAAGGATTTATGGATTTAGGGTGGATTCAGATAATCTGATATGTCTGATATGCCTGGATACAGGAAAGATATGAAGGATAGAAGAGATTGCAGGAGATAACCTAGCACATAACAAAGGTCGTAAATGCTTGAGTAACAAGCCCCACCACCACCAATGCTATAATATTGCTACTTTTATTGATTATATCCTTATTAATATTTCCCTACAGAGATATATGAAGAGGGAGAGAGGGAAGGAGGGAGGGAAGAAGGGTGGATGGAAGGAAGGAAGGAGACATGAAAAAGAGGGAGGGAGGAAAGGATGGAGGGGGGAAGGAAGGGACAGAAAGGAAGAAAAGAAAAGAGGGGAAATGGGGAAATGGGGAAAAAAGAAAGAAGGAAAGAAAGAAGTAAGGGAGATATATGAAGAGGGAGGGAAGGAGGTAGGAAAGGAGGAAGGAAGGATGGAAGAATGGAAGGAAGGAAGGAAAGGACAGAGTGGGAAGGCGGGAGTGAGGAAAGAAGAAAGGAAGGAAGGGGCTGAAAGTAAGAAAAGAGAAAAGGAAAAAAGAAAAGAAAAAGGAGCAAGAATTTCAGATGTGAAGGCACGGCAATAACTCAACACGGTTGGAAAGATGCCAGGAACACAGACAAGCAACTACAATGCAGGATAAAGTCACGTTTGCTCCCAGCAGCTACCGCAGTCAGCATTCAGTTCTTATAAACTTTCATTCTCAGGTGTGGCTAATGAAGGGAATCAGGGCCCTTTCCTCCCCCGTAAGCCATGCAATCCATGTTGCTCCATTCTCTGTTCCTCCCTGCATGCCCTAGGATGAAGTGGGGTTGGGCCTGGGTCCTCTGAACTCCTTCTCCCTTGTACTGCCTCTTCCCTGCTCTGCCCAGCCAGATTTGGCCCTTCCCCAGCATCCTTCACAGTCAAGAGAGCCACACTTCCACTCTCTGTCTGGCTTTCTCCTCAGATTGAGATTCTGACATCCACTTGGAATGAAGTAAGCAGTAGTCAGGGGTGGGATTCTCCCACTTTGCTTGGTTTGGGCGAACTAGTAGCTCCAAGGATCAGCTGGGAGTGAACCAGTTCAGTTTACTCTGGCAATCAACTGCTGGGCCCACCCACTCGCCTGGGCTCTAGGCTAGTGATGGCTAGCCTTTTCACCTCTTTTTCCTGGTGGAGGGCTAGCAAAACAAAACTCCTAGCCAATGTGAATTTGATCACAAGGCAAGGAGGCCTCAAGAAATTCCTCCGCTGGAGACAACGGATCTCCCTAGCCCAATGGTGGCAAACCTATGGCATGCCAAACTTACCTGTGCTGCATGTGCACGTGCCTCCCAGCTGATTTTCAGCCCACTTGAGGCCGTTTTCACCCTCCCGGAGACTCGAGGGAAGCCTCTGCAGCCTCAGGAGGCTGAAAAACGGGCCTCCGGGAAATACCAGAAGTGCCTAAACGGGCCCGTTTTTCGGCCTCCAAAAGCCTGCAGAGGCTTCCCTCGAGCCTCCAAGAGGGTGAAAATGGCCTCAAACGGGTCAAAAATTAGCTGGAAGGCATCTGTATGCACAGTGCAGCTAAGGGGATGGGGCGGGGGTGTTGCACGCACATGTTGCAGGCAGGGTGGGCAGGGCACATTGCATTGTGGGTACCGGCACGAGTGTGCACTGCCAGCACACCAACAACCACAAGGTTCACCATCACTGCCCTAGCCCTTCCCCAGGCCACCATCGGTGCCCCTGACCTGAGTGGCGTTGAGCTAGCCATACCCACCCTGGCTATGCCACCCCCATGGCGCATTTGGTCAAACACAACCCTGAGGTAGCCCTCAATGAAATCGAATTTTACACCCCTGACTTAGATGAGGGAACAGAAGGGGAACTCATCAAATTTGCAGATGATACTAAGCTGCCAGGAATAGCCAACACCCAAGAAGATCGGCTCAAGATCCAGATGGATCCTGTAAGACTTGAACCCTGGGCCCTCACTAACAAAATGAAATTCAGTGTAGAGAAAAGTAAAGTCCTACACTTAGGGGTTATGTCTCACCTGTACCAACAAGGCGAGAAGTCCAAATTTCCAACTGAAAACAAACAAGCAAACAAGTCCAGTAATTACAGGGTTAAATTCCTTGAGCCAATAGAGTTCTTGGCAGTCTCACACAAGCTGTCTGCCAAGAAAGCAGGAATATAAATCACAAGCTGTCACCTCACACAGGATATTCCGAAGCTTCTCTCACTAAGTAACATGTTGTCCCGAACAAGTTCCCAGAGCGAACACACCCACTTTTATTCCCTGTGGGGCATGTCAGTCCCTCATCTCAGTCTCTGATTCATCCTTTCTTTCTCCGTTGCAGCTCACACTTTTGCCTGTGTCGTTGCCTCGCATCAGGCCAGCATTCCTCAGCTTGATCCTCAGTCAGAGGCTCCAATACGCCCTTCTGGTTATCTGCCGACACCTGAGGCACAATCAGGGAGGAAGGTCTTGCCGAGGAGGAAAGTCCTGGGGAGGAAGGCAACTCCAACTCCTCTAGCAAAGCAGGCTCAAACCTCAGAGCCAAATCCTCCTCTTCCTCATTGTCCAAGTCTTTGTTCCCTAACAAAGCAGGCTCAAACCTCCGAGCCACAACACTTAGGTAAGAAAAACCCAAAGGATACATATAGACTGGGTGAAACCAGGCTCAATAGCAGTCACTGGGAGAGGGATCTTGGAGTCTTAGTGGACAACCAGCTAAATATAAGCTAGCAGTGTGCAGCAGCAGCCCCCAAAGCTAATGCAATTCCTGGGTTGTATAAACATGGAATCAAAATCACATGAAGTATTAGTATCGCTTTATAAAGACTTAGGCCACACCTGGAATAACTGCGTCCACTTCTGGTCACAAGGTGACGGAAAAGATGTTGAGATTTTGGAAAAACTTCCACAAAAAGCAACTAAGATGATTAAAGGCCTGGAGAATAAAACATACGAAGAACGGTTGCAGGATTTGGGTATGGCCAGTCAAGAGAAAAGAAGGACTAAGAGGGACATGATGGCAGTATTCCCATATTTAAAGGCCTGTCACAAGAGGGGGGGTTAACATTTTCCAAAGTACCAGAAGGCAGGACAAGACACAGTGGGTGGAAACTAATGAAGGAGAGAAGCAACCTGGAATTAGGGAGATTAAACTTCCCAACAGTGAGAATAATTAACCAGTGGAACTGCTTGCCACCAGAAATTGTGGCTACTCCATCACTGGAGGTTTTTAAGAAGAGACTAGACATCCATTTGCTCTGAATACTACAGGATCTTCTGTAGTGTTCTACATACCTACCTACCTACCTACATACATACGAATGTAAATATATATATATATATTTACGTATGTATGTATGCAGAAAAAAGTTTTTATATATGTGTATGTGTGTGTGTGTATGTGTTTCTATACACACACACACACACACAATTATAATATCCGCTAATATCCCTTTGGTTAATGATATGAGCATTATTTCTAGTCAGTGACGATTGTAAAGTTTTGATTGAGTTTGAATCAGAAGAATAATTGTGCTGTTAATAATGACTACTATATAATATAATATTAATATTAATAATATAATTATGGATAATGGTAGTAATACTGAGCATTGTGGCAATGCTGCAATGACATAGACAATAACATTGATAACAACAACAATAATAATAATGATATCAACAATATTGCTATTGTTGCTATTAGTTGCAATTAAAACCTAAGTAATAAATAGTTGGGTGAGATATTACTTCCTACGTTATAATGATGCCACTTCTGCAGATCTTTTCATTGGTTTATTGTCGTTTATCGCTTCATGCCGGTGGTTAATGGTTGATTTATGACTAAAAGCAATGGGGGGTTTTGCCAAATTCAGGAAGATACAAATGGAATCAATAAAATGGAGTATAAAAAATGGCCCATTAATCAATCCACCAGCTGTATAATCTATCCGACGAAGGCCATACCAAGAGCGAAATTATCTCACTTCCCAAAATCCCATCTCAGGGTATGAGTGAGAGACACATGATGTGCTTCCCAGCCCTCCGTAATTGCCAAGTTGTCATTTGAATGTGACCGAAGGAGGGACATTCCAGCATAAACGGCCTTTCATTTTTTTAATCAAAATTTGTATTTTGGCCTCTTGGTTCTGTGATGGAGCTTCAGACATTCAGAGGCCGAGAAATTTGGACACCCTAAAATAAATGGGATGGAGGAAAGGAACAGAAAAAGAACAACAGCTGGTCAGGAAATCCACAAAGTGTTTTCCATGCTCTGTTGGAAGCAGAATAACAGAATAATAGAATCGGAAAGGACCTTGGAGGTCTTCTAGTACAACCTCCTCAAAGTCCATCTATGGTGACTAGGGAATTCTGGGAGTCGAAGTCCACCAATCTTGCTCAGGAATTCTGGGAGTCGAAGACCATCTGTTTTGGGTAGGGAATTCTGGGAGTCAAAGTCCATCCATGCTGTTTAGAGAATTCTGGGAGTCAAAATCCACCTATGCTGGCTGGGGAATTCTGGGAGTTGAAGTCCACGCATCTTAAAGCTTCTAGAATTGAGAAACACTATTCTCTTCTTTTTGAGATAGGCACGGGAATTCTGGGAGTTGAAGTCCACCCATGATGGCTGAAGGAGTCTGGGAGTTGAAGTCCATGCATCTTAAAGTTATCTAGGTTGAAAAAGCCTGACTTCCAGGAACACAACCTGGCTAATCTGTTGGTGTGTTTCCTTCTCTCCACTGACACATTCCCCCCCCCCAGTCAAATCGTGGAGGGGATGGGTGGAGCCTCTTCCTAGCCCCGCCTCCTTTTCCAGGGCTCAACAGCTGCTTCTGAACATTTTTCCCCTAAGGCCATCTCCATGGCTCCCTATAAACCTCCTCTCTCTCTCTGTCTTTCCTTCTCTCTCTCTCTCTCTCTCTGTCTCTCTCTCTGTCTCTTTCTCTCTCTCTCCTTCTGCCTCTCTCTGTCTCTTTCTCTCTGTCTCTCTGTCTGTCTGACTCTTTGTCTGTCTCTCTCTGTCTCTCTGTCTCTCTCTGTGTGTGTGTCTCTCTCCCTCTGTCTCTCAGTCTCTGTCTGTCTGTCTCTCTCTGTCTCTGTCTGTCTTCTGTCTCTCTCTCTCTCTCTATGTCTCTTTCTCTCTGTCTCTCTGTCTCTCTGTCTGTCTGTCTCTTTGTCTGTCTCTCTCTGTCTCTCTCTGTGTGCGTGTCTCTCTCCCTCTCTCCCTCTACCTCTGTCTGTCTGTCTCTCTCTGTCTCTGTCTGTCTTCTGTCTCTCTCTCTCTATGTCTCTTTCTCTCTGTCTCTCTGTCTCTCAGTCTCTGTCTGTCTGCCTCTTTGTCTCTGTCTCTGTCTCTCAGTCTCTGTCTGTCTGTCTGTCTCTTTGTCTCTGTCTCTGTCTTCTGTCTCTCTCTATGTATCTATTTCTGTCTCTCTGTCTCTCAGTCTCTGTCTGTCTCTGTCTCTTTCTCTCTGTCTCTGTCTCTCTCTATCTCTCTGTCTGTATCTTGCTGTCTCTCTCTTTCTCTCTCTCTCTCTCTCTGTGTCTATCTATCTCTCAGTCTGTCTCTTGCTGTCTCAGTCTCTCTCTCTCTCTCTGTCTATCTGTCTCTCAGTCTATGTCTGTCTCTTGCTGTCTGTCTCTTTCTCTCTCTCTCTTTCTCTCCCTGTCTCTCTATCTTTCAGTCTCTGTCTGTCTCTTGCTGTCTCTGTCTCTTTCTCTCTGTCTCTCTCTGCCTCTGTCTCTCTATCTCTCAGTCTCTGTCTGTCTCTTGTTGTCTCTGTCTCTTTCTCTCTCTCTCTCTCTCTCAGTCTCTGTCTGTCTCTGTCTCTTTCTCTCTCTGTCTCTCTCTGTCTCTGTCTCTCAGTCTCTGTCTGTCTGTCTCTCTGTCTGTCTCTTTGTCTCTGTCTGTCTCTGTCTGTCTTCTGTCTCTCTCTATGTATCTCTTTCTGTCTCTCTCTGTCTCTCAGTCTCTGTCTGTCTCTCGCTGTCTCTGCCTCTCGCTCTGCCTCTCTCTCTGTCTCTCTCTCTGAGTCTCTCTGTCTGTCTGTCTGTCTCTCTCTCTCTCTCTCTCTCTATGTCTCTTTATCTCTCAGTCCCTGTCTGTCTGTTTCTCTCTGTCTCTCCCTGTCTTCTCTCTCTCTCTGAGTCTCTCTCTCTTTCTGTCTCTCTCTCTCTCTCTATGTCTCTTTCTCTCTCTGTCTCTCTCTCTGTCTTTTTATCTCTCAGTCCCTGTCTGTCTGTTTCTCTCTGTCTTCTCTCTCTTTCTCCCTCTGAGTCTCTCTCTCTTTCTGTCTCTCTCTCTCTCTCTATGTTTCTTTCTCTCTCTCTGTCTCTCCCTCTTTGTGTGTGTCTCTTTCCCCGTTGCTGAAAAGAAAGATGCTCAAATGACAACACAGGTGTTTTGATATCGTCATTGCAAGCTCCCTCTGTTTGTGTTGCCAAGTGAGCACAGTCAGCTCCCAACTTACAAACGTTTGTAGAATGGCTGAACATAGTCCTCAAAATTACAACCATTTGGTTTAGTGACTGTTCAAAGAATTAAGGAGAAACTTCCCAGCAGTGAGAACAATTAATCAGGGAAATGGCTTGCCTTCAGACATTGTGGGGTGCTCCATCACCGGAGGCTTTTGAGAAAAGACTGGACAGCCATTTGCCTGATGATAGATAGATAGATAGATAGATAGATAGATAGATAGATAGATATAGATAGAGATATAGAGATAGAGATAGATAGATAGATAGATAGATAGATAGATAGATAGATAGAGATAGATAGAGAGAGATAGATAGAGAGAGAGATGATAGAGATAGATAGAGATATAGAGATAGATAGATAGATAGATAGATAGATAGATAGATAGATAG